>CAXITT010000080.1:236847-266533 GCA_964033795.1 Lymnaea stagnalis
CTGATATATGGTACACACGTTTGTTTGCAGACACGATCAATACATTTTGCTGATATATGGTACACACGTTTGTTTGCAGACACGATCAATACATTTTGCTGATATATGGTACACACGTTTGTTTGCAGACACGATCAATACATTTTGCTGATATATGGTACACACGTTTGTTTGCAGACACGATCAATGCATTTTGCTGATATATGGTACACACGTTTGTTTGCAGACACGATCAATACATTTTGCTGATATATGGTACACACGTTTGTTTGCAGACACGATCAATACATTTTACTGATATATGGTACACACGTTTGTTTGCAGACACGATCAATACATTTTGCTGATATATGGTACACACGTTTGTTTGCAGACACGATCAATACATTTTGCTTATATATGGTACACACGTTTGTTTACAGACACGATCAATACATTTTGCTGATATATGGTACACACGTTTGTTGGCAGACACGATCAATACATTTTGCTGATATATGGTACACACGTTTGTTTGCAGACACGATCAATACATTTTGCTGATATATGGTACACACGTTTGTTTGCAGACACGATCAATACATTTTGCTGATATATGGTACACACGTTTGTTTGCAGACACGATCAATACATTTTGCTGATATATGGTACACACGTTTGTTTGCAGACACGATCAATACATTTTGCTGATATATGGTACACACGTTTGTTTGCAGACACGATCAATACATTTTGCTGATATATGGTACACATTTGTTTGTACACATTTGTTTGTACACGTTTGTTTGTTTGTTTGGTTGTTTTTTTTAGATAAAGAATTGAACAAACAAGTCCTTATTACAGTAACCATGGTTAATTCAGTACTAGACAGCAGACAGCTGCTCACCTCTCTGTTTCATGTATTTGGAAAACTTTGTCTGTGGTACAACGAGGCTCTTCAAAATAACTCGAGGCTAAATTGGTCACAATATTTTGTCGTTTTTTAAAATTTGGATAAAAATATTATCAAGCCCAAGAACATTCGGCCAACATTAAATATGGCAAAAACTTTTTTTTTCTAATTTTTAAAAAAAATTTTGCCGAATGCCCTAATAAATACCTAAAATGAATTTATGCCTCCCCCCCCCCCTTTTTTTCCCCCATAACCTTCCTATTTTAATTGCAAACTACCGTTGGATAAAAAAATCTTTCTATGACGAGATGATAATCCGTCGTCGCTAAGTGTGGTTTGAGAATTAGAACGGAACAAGGTCAGAAAGGAATTCAGAAGTCAAGAAGAAATAAATACTTCTTGAAAGATGCGGTTGTGAATTGGTTTTATACCTGGAGATGACAGATGATGTGTCGAGAGATCCAGCTCTAGACAAAAGCCACGTACAACTGGCCGTGGCTGAAGACTGGTTACTGTAGATGAATGCAAATCTTTACAAACGTTTGTCCTTGGGACTTGTTGATCGTCATGGAGAAGGTCGAGTCTGAGTGGGAATTGTGTGCGTTGACATTGAAAAGGGAGATCTGTGTCGGGAGGAAGAAGAGAGATTCTGAGGATGGAGAACGTTTCAGAATTGTGGATAGCGATCAGTTTGCCCTCAATAATATTTGTATGAGTTCGGAGACCGATTCAACTTGTTACTTTACAAAGACCCTTTGATGGCATACTATTGCGAAGGGGCATAACTACTGCTCCCACCTTCAGATTAAAAGGGTATGGGGAGGCATGCCAGTTGGTGGGAGGGTGTGTAAAAAAAAAACTCCTGTGGGTAGGTGAGTTGATTATAAGGATCATCCCTTTGATAACAAAGACTTAAGAAACAACACTCGCATAATAGTCACCTCCCTTTAAATTTACCCGAGTTTATAGGTCACTCATGACGTTTTTTTTGTTCCCCACACAGTTGTATTAATGTAAAACATGTTGAGTAAAAAAAAAGGGGGCGGGGGGGGGGCTGTCAAACCATCCAAAACTCTCAAAATAACTTCAAGCAGAAAGAATTATACAGCGTCTCATACATCATCACTAAGATCATCAAATTCAGCATTCCAACATCCATCATCATCACTAAGATCATCCAATTCAGCGTTCCCTACATCCATCCACACATCTTCCACAAGATCTTCAAATTCAGCTTCCCCACATCCATCCACACATCATCCCTAAGATCATCAAATCAACATTCCAACATCCATCATCATCACTAAGATCATCCAATTCAGCGTTCCCCACATCCATCCACACATCTTCCACAAGATCATCAAATTCAGCATTCCCCGTATCCATCGACACATCCTCCTCAAGATAATCAAATTCAGCATTCCCCACATCCATCCACACATCCTCCCCAAGATCATCAAATTCAGCATTTCCCACATCCATCCACACATAATCCCTAAGATCATCAAATTCAACATTCCCACATCCATCAAACCTCATCCCTAAGATCATCAAATTCAGCATTTCCCACATCCATCCACACATAATCCCTAAGATCATCAAATTCAACATTCCCACATCCATCAAACCTCATCCCCAAGATCATCAAATTCAACATTCCCACATTCATCCACACATCCTCCCCAAGATCATTCCCCATAAAAATACCTCGCTCATCAGCGCCTCCATCATCCAATACATCGTCCCCCACATCCTTACCAACATAATGCTGTACACCAATTAAAATAAACGGCTTTAACTTTCAACACGACCAGATTTCACTCAAGCATACTTTATGTTTTCTCGAACCCAGAGTGACCTTGGGGTTTCGCTTCATCGCCTTCGACAACCCCCTCCCCTAACCCTTTCCCCTTTTACTTAATCATCTGTACCTAGGTCAAGGTCATAATGTTTTACCCCGTTCACGTGAACAAGTTGGAGTGATTAAAAGACAAGTTTCTGTCAACTAGTGTACAACAATTTTGGGTTTTTTCATCTAAAACATTAGGCTCTGCTACAGCCGAATCTGTCAGGTGGTTAGTGTGGGGTGGGGGGGGCCGGTGGAAGGGAAGGTGGTGTCCTTGCAACATGAAAATAAACTTTCTTTATTCTGCTCGCCAGAGGATGTGTTTCCGTGGTGATTCACGCAGTCTCCACGCAACAAATATAACATCACTGAGCATTGTTAATGACGAGGCATAATAACTTGATTTCATTCTAATTTTTTTTTCTCTTTAATTCAAAGCTCATCACAGCTTAAATGTAAATGTTATTTTTTCTTGAATTTTAACATTTTTTTTTTTTAATTTTTATTTTGCATTTGAGTTTTTAAATGTTTAAACAATATCTCCATCTTTATAAGGCTTAATTTTTGATAAAATTAAAGTCGAAGTCTTTTTTTTTTTAAGGGTACATTAGCATGGGCGGCCCTAGACATTTTTAGGTTGGGTGAAAACAGGCAATTGTCGCCGCCCAGAAAATTATGTGAAGAGTTTAGAATTTAAAAAAAAAAATATATTTTAAGAAATTTTTATGATTACCCATTGTGCCCGCCTTGAGCCGGTCCTGCATGTTAGCTTCCAAAACATTAGATGGGAAAATCGAACAAATCTTGTAGAATTATTTTGCATAATTTTTTTTTAATTTATTTATTTACGCGCTATTTGAATAATACATATTTAAAACTAGAAAGAAAAAATGACTGAAATATGATATTGCAATCACGTATAAAGGGAATGGCCGACGATAATTGGAATGAAACTATATCACTGAATTTCTGGTGTTTGGTGGTTTTTTATTGTTGACAAAATAATGTGTTGTCACAACTCATCATTCACGTCTTTTTGACATTCTTGGCTTTGCTTGCCCGCCGTTACCTTTGCCCTTGCATGAGCCCCGTGAACACAAGTCATGTCATCTCTCGGATGGTCAGCGCTAAGCTCTTCAGCCCAGTGTACACATGCTGCGACACAAACTTGTGCGTCCTCTATGTTTCTAGATTGTTCTCTTTCTCGTGTGGTCAATATTAACGAACCACTGATGTCACAGGGCAGTCTGTGGGTCTATGATTCTCAAACCGTTTATCTGTCACTGCATTCAAAATGTTTAGAATTCTTTTTAAACACACAATACCTTTCTTTCGAAAAGTCAAACTGTTAAGGACAGTTTACATTTAAACGCTATGTGCTAAAACATCATGATATGTGTTAAAACTTAATTATATTAAAAATTTATAAAAAACAAATGCTGATTGATGTAATTGATCAATAGCTATTAGCGACTGACAATCCTAAAATAATGTTTGAGAATCCTTTCTAAAAGGTAAGGGGTTTCAACACTGTGTGGCAGCTAGCCACTCGACACTGTGGGCCAGCTAGCCACTCGACCCATTGAAGTTAGTCAAAACTACCACAGCGATGCATCTTCTTCAGTTTTTCATTATCGGATTAACCCAAACCTCTTATTACATTACTTATTACTTTACCGTAATTTAAAAGACACGTTATTTGTGGAAGTCAGTTGTATCTGTTACTTTGTTGTGTTGAGGTGGTGCCAATAAGACTTGACATACTTTCAGTTTAGAACTCCGTAATGGTGCCAATAAGATTGGTCAGACTTTCAGTTTAGAACTCCGTAACGGTGCTAATAAGACTTGACAGACTTTCAGTTTAGAACTCCGTAACGGTGGCAAAAAGTCTTGACAGACTTTCAGTTTAGAGCCCTGTTTTGAAATAGTTTTTGAAACAATTCAGTTATTTTGTATAAATAAAACTTGATTTAAGGAGAGACATCGCTTAACTTTTAGAGGTCGTCTGCCATCCTTCGGTTTTGTGAGATCCTACATTCAAAATTGATCGTTCATTTTTGTCATTATTGTTCCATAGGGCTTGTCATTTAATGGCGGAAATCTATTAATAGAACTGATGTCAACATTACTCATCATCCGGGTACTCAGCGCGGACAAAATGTCAACACTGTTCCAGATTACTATGTTAGCGAAGTGTCCCTGAAACTTGTTTACAACTCTATTTTACGAAATATTTTACACATTTTTTTAAACTTCTTTTTTCTGAAATGGGACTACATTGCGCGAACGGCATATGCAACAGTAACTCTAGATACAAGGATCGTCCGAAAGATATGCTGAAACACACTATAAGCTGCCATGTTTTAATTAATATTTGTCCGCCGACCTTCTAAAAATAGTACGATATGACGTTTTCCGGTCTGAGAAATGACAAAGCCAATCAGTCCATAAATTATTCGAGGAACAGTGCAGCCTCTGAGGTTGCATGAATCACGCAACAAAACTGATTTTACCCGGTTTGTTTTAACCACATTGTATTTACTGAAATATTGCATTCACTTTTTCGGGCAGATCTATTGTTCTTTTATGACCCCGGCAAGTACGTTACAGGCCAGCCGCATCTGCTGAACTGTGTCGTAACTCAGACTTTCAACATGTACGGGATTCCTCGCCACTCCACTTGTAGGTACTAGAGCACTCGAAAAGTAGGTGCTCGACTGTCTCCGGCGCCTGACCGGAGTGAGGGCCGCTCGGGTCCTGAAGTGAATGTAAACTGTTCAGATAGCTCCGGATAGGACAGTGCTCTGTCCTCATGTGGGTTATGAAGCTTTGATTTTCACGCCTAAGGCAAAGTAAAGTTTAAAAGCTGTCTGTCTGTTTTCCTAATTCTTGAGTCATTCCACTATGAGGAAGTGTTTAAGCCAGGCTTTGACCCCCCCCCCCCCCCCCCCCCCCCCCCCCCCCCCNACACTTGTTTCAGTTTGCCAATCTGCAGTACACTTGTTTCAGTTTGCCAATCTGCAGTACACTTGTTTCAGTTTGCCAATCTGCAGTACACTTGTTTCAGTTTGCCAATCTGCAGTACACTTGTTTCAGTTTGCCAATCTGCAGTACACTTGTTTCAGTTTGCCAATCTGCAGTACACTTGTTTCAGTTTGCCAATCTGCAGTACACTTGTTTCAGTTTGCCAATCTGCAGTACACTTGTTTCAGTTTGCCAATCTGCAGTACACTTGTTTCAGTTTGCCAATCTGCAGTACACTTGTTTCAGTTTGCCAATCTGCAGTACACTTGTTTCAGTTTGCCAATCTGCAGTACACTTGTTTCAGGTCAAATTCGATCCAAGCGTCGATTGATGTGTTAGATAAGCCATTGGGCCCTACAAACTTCTCTGTCGGGGGTACCCCTTTCGGGGTACTGGAAGAGTGCTCCGAATCCGGATTTTTGTGTTTACTAAATATATCAAAGCTTATTGATTTTTATAGTATTATATTGGTATGTGTTAGAAGTAAGCACTGCACTTCAGACAGTTGTGTAATTTCTCTTGTGTCTAGTTGAGATAGAAATGGTGAAGAGAATGTTTTTCTAACTTTTACATGTAAAAAGTGAATATCTTTTTAATTAAATTTAGATTGATAATTTAATTTGAATATTTGCATAAGTAAGGAAATCTATCTCCCTACGTTAAACAGTTCAGAGTGACTTAAACTATTGCATTATCTATTACTGCGGTTGGTCAGTTTAACATACAGTTTAAAAAAAAAAGATTTTTGACTGACAATTTTTCACTCACCATTAAGTCACCATATTGGATAGAAACAAGTTAACTAATTAACCATAACGTCAGTCATGGGAGATCATCACGGATATTATCAGTCTTCGGGTAACAAGTGAGTTACGTTAATATATATATATATATTTTTTTTTTAATTTCACTTATCGTATACAAGTTTCGTTATTTCATTTCTGTACCATCGTGATCACCTGGACAATCATGTTCACCTGTACCATCGTGATCACCTGGACAATCATGTTCACCTGTACCATCGTGATCACCTGGACAATCATGTTCATCTGTACCATCGTGATCACCTGGACAATCATGTTCACCTGGACCATCGTGTTCGCCTGAGCCAATGAGTTAATCTCCAACCTAATATTTTTGTTTTTAAATACATATATTTTGTCACTCATTTTAATATCCCTCTGTTGTAAGACCTAAAGATATAGGAAAAACCTTAAGCTAAAATAAAATGTAATAATATTATCACCATCAAGGTTTCCCTCAACTTCTATTCACAGACCTTTAAGACTTGTAAGAAATGTATGTCTAAGAAAACTCTGTTAAGTCAAAGTACTCCCAGAGACATCACGTAGGCCAGTGGTCGGCAAATCTTGGCTCGCGAGCCACATTTCTCTTTTTAGCAACCTGAGTACGGCTCGGCCAGTCGGCCACAAATTGGTTTTGACTGCGAAAAACTTGGTTTTTGACCAGAAATTTGGCTCTCATTTTTTCTTTTTATCGCCCTGCTGCTGATTTTTTGGCTTTTGTGACTCATGAGAGAGCTATGAGACTGAAGTCTAACGATGCAACTGCCTTCATATTTTGGTCTGGCTGTCCTACTTTCAGGTCTAATACCAGATGCAAATAAAATAAATGACAAAATATATATTTTTTTAAAAATATTAAGTATACATTTAATGGTTTACAGTAAGTAATATAACACATGGTGGAGGCAGTAAGGGGTTGTCTGGGCTTTGAATATACTTATAACGATTTTACTCTGTGATTTTAATATTGATACTGTGATCTCATTCTGTGGTTGCATATATTCAAATTTAGTATTTTATAATTATGTTTTCTTGACAACTGCGATGATGATTTTTTTATGTTATATCGCAGGTCAGATGGTGCGATGCTGACCAGTGGTCAACTGACGGACATTCTAAAAGTTTTAGACGACACTCGCCACGTACTGGACAAATACATCGTCAGTCTAGAGGTTGAGTGTATGATAAGCTAATTTCAGAAAGGTCTTGTTGTAAAGCTTTCAAGTAAATTGTTGAGAGATAAACAGTGAATATCAATAGAACAATATAATATGTTAAGCTTTAAATATGATGAGACAACATACAAATTCAAACGTTTTTGGCAGATGACGCCATCGGTACACACACACAAACGAAAAATTATAATGAATGTATATTAAATTTATATAATAGATGCATATCCTATATATACCTGGTAGTTTCTTTCACAATCAACGATAATTCGGCAATTACAAACATTTAAGTTCAATTTGGGTTACTATCCTTTGACCAATATTTTCATCGAAATAAATGAAGAAAAAAAATTGTAATAACTAAATAAATAAATTTAAACGTAGAAATAAAATAAATATAAACACATAAACTTTATTATTATTATTATTATTATATTTAGTTATTCCATGGAGTTTAATCAAATCATTTCAAAATTGACTCATTACTTTACCATTACTTTATGTTCTTTTACTTGAGTAAACTATTACTTATCACAAAATTAAATGTGATGGAATTTCTGGAATGTACGTTCCAGGAACAGACCAGTGGGCTACCCGTGACACGGCAGCCTAAATGGTCAGCACGTTACTGTTGCCCCGGAAGCAGAAATATACTGTACAGACATGTTACCATGGTAACCATTGGACTACAGGTCAGACCGGCACTCGCAGCATTCCCTTCTGTAATTAAGTACATGTTAAATAAATAGAAGAAAAACTAGAAACAACTTTTATGTATGGCAGGGCATCACATAAGAATATTAAGTACATTTTAGGCTTGGGAAAAAGTGATTGAAAAATGTGTTTGAAAAAAATGTAGTTATACTACAAAGGAGACAATGAAGACAGTTATCTTTTTAAATTTATTTTTGTATAAAAATATTTTTTTTTCAATTGATTTTTTTGTTCGTGTGTAAGTGTTAGTGTGGCAAGGTGTAAGTGTTAGTGTGGCAATGTGTAAGTGTTAGTATGGCAAGGTGTAAGTGTTAGTGTGACAAGGTGTAAGTGTTAGTGTGGCAAGGTGTACGTGTTAGTGTGGCAAGGTGTAAGTGTTAGTGTGCCAAGGTGTAGGTGTTAGTGTGGTAAGGTGTGGGAAGCTTACTTTGCCACTCGTAGTGTTCAGGGAGACAAACAATTCGTAAAGGGTAAAGAACTGAGAAAATGTTTAGAAAACCTTCATATTTATGTCGCAGGAATTGATAGAGCAACAGCAATGATAGAAAATAAAAAAATAACCAAAGGATAAAGAGCAGCAAACTAATCCTCTATCCCTCCCCCCATCATTGCTTAAAGTACGACAAAACTGCATTTGTATCATGATTGCATTTCTTAAGAGTTAATTCCCTTTCTTAGCTAAGTTTACTTACGTGTGAATAGAAAGTTTCCAAGCATATTTCAGAATGATCACCAGATCCCATTTGTTATCATGAAAAGTGCGAGATGTTTGAAACACCAACATGTCGTGTTGTTTATTTCAGACCATATGATATGTTGCAGGTTCAAATTGCTTTCCATTTTTTCTTTCTTATTTCTTCAGTTTTTGAATTTGATGATAGTATCTGTGATTGATATGTGGCCTAAACAAACGGAATTTGAGGATGACTTCCTCATTCCAGTAAGTCCGATAAATTACATTTAATGTAAGCATAGTAAAAATTAATGTATGAAATGTCATATGACGACATCAGAATGAAATTATCTCAATGAGACTCTGCATGAGTTTGGCATACCCAACACACTGACAATAATACATGTAACATTAAACAACTCAAAAGTAGAAATCAAGGATCGGGGTGAATATTCAAGGGAATTTCAGATTAAGCGAGACCTAAAATAATGACACTCACTTGCCTTGCATGCTATTTAACCTTCTTCTATATATTAAACGCCCACGATCAATTTATTGATGATTTTGGCTCCTATGCATGTAGAAGGGATTTGCAATGTTTCTGTTCCTGGTGTTGATGAGGATAATTCACTGGTTGCAGGGGCTACTTTGTGAGGGAATAATACACTGGGGGTTGGAAGGCAATAGACACAAATGTGTCTAGTGTTGTCGTCTTAACTGTTCCTTTTGAAAGCTTGTTCCAGTCTTTGATTGTCTTTGGCAGGAATGAGCAGGTCCTATACTGGCTTCCCGCTAGTATAAGCCGGGATTGCCTGTCATGGCCTCGTCGCTCTCTATGGGGGAGGGGGGCGAGTTTCTGTTTAATACTGGAACAGTGAGCAGCCCATTATTTATCTTGTACATCATGGAGAGCCTGGATTGTCGTCGTCGTTCCCCCAAAGGTGACCAGCCTAGTGTTTCCAGCATGCTGTCAACACTAGAGGTATTCCTGTAGCGGTTCAGGACAAAGCGTGATGCCCGTCGTTGGACCGCCTCCAACCTGTCAATGCTCTTCTGGGTAAATGGGTCCCAGACTGAAGATGCATAATCTAAAAGCGGATGCACAAAGGCTTTATATGCCCTTTCCTTCACACAGGAGTTGCCAATCTTTAGATTTCGCCTTAAGAACCCCAAGGCTTGGTTTGCTTGGTTACATACATTGTTAATATGCTCGTCCCAGCGGACCTCTCTTTGAATGGTAACACCCAGGTACTTTACGGAGGAAACTGGCTCAAGTTTATGGCCATGCAGTTCGTATTGGTAGTGTAGAAAAGTAAATTTTCTAGAGATTGATAGTGTCTGGCACTTGACAGGGTGAATTTCCATGTCCCAGCTCATCTACCAAGTAGCTAAATGATTGAGATCCTGTTGTAGCTGGTCCTGAGCAGATCTGTTTGCGATCGTCCTATATACAGCGGTGTCATCTGCAAACAGTCTTGTTTGAGATGTCAGTTTCTGGGGCAGGTCATTAATGTATGCTAGGAATAAACAGTGGCCTGCATTAATCCCTGGACGACCCCTGACTTCACACCGACAAAGGAGGAGCTTATACCGCCCACTATTGCTGCTTTGCATCGATTGCTTAGGAAGCTAGAGATCCATGTTTTAGTGGTGCCTTGGATTCCATATCTCTGAAGTTTGTGTAGAAGCAAACTATGATTTACATGGTCAAATGGCTAAAATTAGAGATTGTTATAAGAAGCATAGATATTGACACCTGAGGAACAATACCAGGATACTTTCTGAGGGAAACCCAAGACCCAATACAATCAACCCCTTCAGTATTTTGCATTTGCTGATGACACAGCACTGATAGGGAAAAGTAATAATAACATTTGTATTTATTCTTCATTCTAAACAATCTATTCCCGATCTGCCATTCTATTTGACCTCTATTTCTCCTCCACAGAGCGCGTGTGTCATGGGTTTGCTTCAGGTTCTGAATCTCATCCCTGTGATTATGGCGTCGGGTGAGTCTGTAGAGTCAGTGACTCTATCGCTTCATAAACCCTGTTGGTAAAGTGTATCTTTACATCTGTCACATTTAGACATGTCATACTTACTCATGTCACATTTAGACATGTAATATTTAATCATGTCAAATTTAGACATGTCACATTTTCACATGTCACATTTACACTGGTCACATTTACACTGGTCACATTTACACTGGTCACATTTACACATGTCGTATTGACACATGTCGTATTGACACTGGTCACATTTACACATTTCACATTGGCACATGTCACATTTGCACATCTCACATTGGCACATGTCATATTGGCACATGTCATTTTTGCACATGTCATATTGGCACATGTCATACTGGCACATGCCAAATTTACGCATGTCATATTTACACATGTCATTTTATCCTTCTAAGATTGTAAAGCTTTATTAATGAGGGAATACTGTTACAGAATGCTTCTCGGTGTGATTTCGTGTATTTCTGTTGGTCTTCCCTAGTTACACCAAGTTGCACCGACCATTTACATCTTAAAATTTGTCAATCACCTTTCCAATTATCCAACTATTTCTAGTGGATCAAAGAAAAACTTTACAGCCTAAATTTTTTTTTTGTGGAACAAACAGCTAGATACCAAAGAGATTGACACTCTTTTGATAACATCATTACTTGTCACATTCATTAAATACATTTTCTGGATTTATGTCAAAGACCCATATCGTAAAAAAAAATGTAGTATACACCAGGCGCATTCTGTCTACATTTAAGTGCACCTGGCCAGACGAATCTCCAGACATGCTGCTGACCTCTCATTGATTGTGTCCACCTACGCGGCGACCACTCTGCTCTTCGCTGGCGTCTACACTCTGACCTACCGAGTGCAGGTAAATAGGTGAATGGTATTAACTCATACCTGATTCAGACTATTAAACTAATCACATTCACTACAATCGCATACAATGTTTAAATTAACATAGTTTTGGTTTGAAGTACATCTACGAACGCTCTCAATAGGAGTAATGATTCAGTCGTAAAGAGAGCGATACCATGGGGTAATTTCTTCCACTTTGTTTTTTCCTCGAATCGAGTTGGTGTGGTTATTTACTCAGTTTAAAGCTGGAATAAAGAATCTTTACAATGATTAAATGTATGTTCGGAAAGTTTTGCGCTTGTGTTTATAATGATTTATTATGATCTAAATCCATTTTTAAAAAAAAAAAAAAGAGTTCTTCCTGGGAATTAGAAGACAGATTTTTGGGTGGATCACGTGACCAAGTCTTCATCGTTTACAGCAGGTTCCTGTTGACCTCAATATCTACTGCTACTCTTTGCGGTAAGCTCTAGGAATCTAGGACAGTGGGGTACTGTCGTATTATATGTTGCTAATACATTGTGAGAGTATTGCGTCAATTTTGGGTCAGCGTCAGCATAAAGGCTGCCTTCTATGACGCTAGTATGATCGATAGAGAGTCAGCTTACGGTAATTTGTATACAGGTATTTACAACATTTGGCAAAGTAGCTTGACATATGTTAACAGAGTAGCTTGACATATGTTGACAGAGTAGCTTGACATATGTTGACAGAGTAGCTTGACATATGTTGACAGAGTAGCTTGACATATGTTGTCAGAGTAGCATGACATATGGTGACTATTAACACACCAACGTTGCATTTCTATTCAGGAAAAAATCAATTAGAGAAGTGAATGAAAATTGGGATACATTTATTTCTTTTATAACAGGTTCTGAAAATTTCAAGGCTGTCACGTGGTACAATGGTATCTTCTTGGCCGTTCAGGTAAGTGGTTCGAGAACTAATGTTTGTTGGCCAACCGTGGCCTTCCTCTGGTCATGATACCTACGTGCCTGCTATTGGTGGCATGCCGTGCAGGATAATTGGCAGGCATTCTGACCAGATGAAAAAAAAAAACAAAAAAAAACTATTAATTTTCTTTCAGGCTGATTGGTATGGTACCAAACTTTGGTCTTATTTTCAAATTTCATGTTTTGCCCCTCCACATATTTCACATCTCCTCTCGTAAGGTGAAACGTTTTTTCTCGAGAGTTTTATTCAGAGCCCAGTTAAAGGATTGGCAAAGAACGGGTTGAAATAAAGACAGTTTTAATTACCCTGGCCTATGTCGCAATCTTTTTTCTCAGGTGCCTGAAACGTAGGACTGTTTGGTAACTAATTGATTTTGCCCTCTATACTCTTTTTCTCTATCAGACTATCCATTGTTTACGTCTTCAATGATAATGCTTTCCCTATATTCCTCGCATTGTCTGAGCAAATGGCCACTAATATTTTTCCTATTCAACTGAAACTAGATGAAGAATTCGTTAATATTTAAACGCTTTTTTTAGACAACTTCTGGATGGAGAATATTGTATCCAACACAACCTCTTAATTTTACTGAAGCCAAATCTGTCATTACTAAAAAGTTAGGTGAGTTATAGACCGTGGCAGCTCCTCCGTAATCTTCACAAATGTCTGACAATTCCTGCTCAGATGGTAGGTGCCTCTGAATGTGCTCCAGACTTTTATTCCCTCTATACTTCCACAAAGTCATGACTACATAAGCTCGCTGCCAGTCTTCTTAATCTCGTCTTTCTTCTCGGTCATGTTTAAAATATGTTTGCGATTCGCTTGATATCGATCTCTCCACAGAAGTGATGGCTTGTAAGATACGGTACATAAGAAATAACAATGACTTTAAATATAAGAATTTTAGCTGTTAAAAGAAAACATGTTGACATATAAATTAATGAGTATTAGTTTTAGATATTTGCCTCACCATATTTCCAGAAAAATTAACGAATTAATGAATACAAATTATATTATGCGTAAAATTGAAGCAAAGAAATCTAAAGCATATATTTTATATACAAGTTTAAGGGGGTTGAAAAATTATTATTAGAAAGATAAAAATCATGTATGTCACAAAGTAAAGTGAAGGAAATTATTCAAATATAATTTCTATAAGTGAAAATTCCAATCGTTATTTACTTTCATTGTAATTGTTACTTACCATTTTTATTTTTGATTTATGATTACATTGATGGTAATGGTTACTAACGGGACATGTTAGAAATAATCGTAATTTGTGTTTTGTTTTTATCGTGCTATTATCGCACAGATGCTGCTGAGCTTCTGCTACTTCGCTTCAGTGCTAGGAGCGACCTTGACCCCCACAATCTCCAGGGCTCTGAACCACCTGCAGACGGCGCGTTCTGCGGAGCTGAGACCCCGGGACGAGATCGGCGCCAACAACAACAACTGTCTCCCTTACCATGTCGGCTGCTGCTGTCAGACGGTCCAGGAGAACATCCAGCTCCGCGCGAGCTACCACGCTCACCGCAGACGGTCCGCCCCTGACTTCACTGGGAAAGGCAAACAACTCGAGTATCGGCCCATCGACGACAATGTGTTCGTGGAGAATGAGCAGGACGCTTCCAGCCACTGCTAGACAAGATGTCTCCCCGGAGTTCTGTCTCGGCCGTTATCAAGAAAATTTTCATCCAATATTGTCTACCTCATTAGTCTTTGTGTTTCGTTGTTTTTGTGTGATTGTCTCACTGACGGGCCCCCAAATAATGTGAGGCCGTAAAATAAATTGTCATTTAAACGAGTTTCGCTAAAGATACATTTTAGGCTATGTCCCTATTTCAATGGAATTACATAATTATGAAATCCCGATGATGGTGTCTTTTAAAATAATAAATAGACACGATCCTCAAGGACAGCGTGTCAGGGAATCAATTAATGTTTTATTGATCGATGAACGAAATAGAAGTGGCTTGGGCTTTTTAATTGTATTTCCTACTTCTTAAGTCGCATATGTTATAAAGCGTTTAAATGTTCATACTTAACTAGTGCGTAGTGCGGAAGACAGAGACGAATGGAGGAGGATAGTTCACATGTCATCTGTGGCGCCCCAACTGTCCAATGACGAAGGGACATGATGATGATGATAAACTAAAGAGAGATCCGTTTTAATATAAAATTATTTTTGCTACTTGGCTAAATTAAAGATATCTAGTTTCGTTATTCATAATTTGTTCACAGCGAAATTCTGACAGGTCAAATAAAAATATGGATTTGAGAATATGAAAAGAGCGGCCTGGTATTATTTTAATATAAAATAGTTTCAAAATAACAGTTAAAACCGAACAATCTATATGTATATATATATATATATATATATATATATATATATAATATGTTTAATTGACCCGACTACCAACTAGTTATATATATAGATGCTAGTGAAGTTAAAAAAATGATACATTAGTGCAATGTTCCCTCTAAGGTTTATTGGTTCGTGTGCAAAATCATACAGTTGTGCGCAAAGTTTTTAAGCATCAATTTTTTTTCTGTGCAAAATTTTACAGCCCACAAACACAAACACTCACTCACATGGAAATTTACTGTGCGGATACTCAAAACTGCTGCGCGGCGTCTGTGAGATAGCTGCGCGGCCACGTAGCTGCGCAGCTTAAAGGAACATTGCATTGGAGAAGAATGTAACTGAGCTCGCGTGATCTTGATGGTTTTTGTTCTTTGTAACGTCATAGTTATCTGGTAGGCACATACTAAATTACTACAAAATAAATGTTACACACCAGGAATCTCATGTTAATTTAACGGAGCAGGTACTGAGCGATTGGACTCCACTTAATTTCTGGCACACACCTGGAGCAGCCGTCTGACATATAAACCGTAATAAATGGAATTTGATAAAGAATAACAACAGACGCTATTCAAATTAACAAAGAGTTACAAAACGTAATATCCAGTTATCAAAGCCTTTTCCTTCCTCCCGTTAACTATTTCATCGAGTCTTGCGTGCTTCAGAGCGTGGTGAGATTATTACAATAATCAAGCGTTTAACATTCGGCCTGGCCCTGACATTTAATAGATTTTTTTTACTCTTGTCCTATCTTCTAGAAAAATAACAATATCTGATCATATGCTAAGTAATACACATATAAAGAAACACATTAAACACTAAATAACTATTTAAAAAAACATAATTATTTTAATTGTCGTTTTTGTATTTATTTTTAGTGCTTGTTAGTTATCAATAAAAATTGATATTAACACGGTGAATTTATATTTTTGCTGTACTTTCAAACGATTACATTTGATTTAATCCATTCCATCTCGACTCCAATAACAAAACAAAATTTTTTTTTTTTTTAATCTGGTCTGATCTAAAAACTAGTATTTATTAGATTGCACATAGAGCAGTGTAAACATTAAAATTTGATTACTTTCTCCTTGAACGGTTGTTTCATCATCAATTGAGGGGAGTCACGTGGCATGCAGAGCTCCATTGATCCCGTTATTGCATTTTTGTTGCTCTGACGTCAAGGGACATTAAATTTACATTTTTAAAACATTATTTTAGAATTATTTTTTTAAAAAATAGTTCGTCTGTGATGAAAAGAAACGTGAACAGTTCTTTTTAATTTTGCATCAGCTTTGCATCAGCTTTGCATCAGTTTTGCATCAGTTTTGCATAGTTTTGGATCAGCTTTGCATCAGCTTTGCATCAGTTTTGCATCAGCTTTGCATCAGTTTTGCATCAGCTTTGCATCAGTTTTGCAACAAGTTGATTTAAACCACAAACAGTAACAATAAAAACCCAGAGTGTGCGACAGGCAAAAAAAAAAAAAAAAAGGGACGCAACTGTTGAAATAACGTAAGATACTTTGTCAGCATCTTTTCTCTCCCCTGTAGTCTCTTCAACACCATCCACGTCACAAGTTTTGCATCAGTTTTGCATCAGTTTTGCAACAAGTTGATTTAAACCACAAACAGTAACAAAAAAAACCCAGAGTGTGCGACAGGCAAAAAAAAAAAAAAAAGGGACGCAACTGTTGAAATAACGTAAGATACTTTGTCAGCATCTTTTCTCTCCCCTGTAGTCTCTTCAACACCATCCACGTCACGGGACGAGTCCGTGTCCGAAGCATCATCTCTCCTTAGTCGCGCCCTCGTCACGACCGTAATCCCTGCCGAATAAAGCCGCAGGCAGAAGATCACTTGTTTAAAAGATGGGCACTGGTCTCAAGACAGATTCATCTTTGAATCTCCACGGTTCTGGTTCGGCGATAGGAAATGATCCCCTGTGGGTCGGAGACGGAGAAGACTATCATCTGTGGGTAGACCACGGAGGGCCCTAGCTGGTGCATTCGACAACAAAGTTTAAATGGACATTTCCGTTACCCTTAATTTCCTTATATTCGAAACGTGCCATTTCAGTGTTTTGATAAATCATGAATGCGCCCGTTCGTAAAGCTGACTCTGCAAAGATGATAAGGATTCAAGATGTTAAAATGGTTTCATTTTTTTTAAAAATGCTCTCAGAGTCGTTATTTTTAGTAACAAGGTTTGGTCATTTTAACGGAAATATCCGCAATTACTCTATTTATAGATGTGAATTGATCTGAGCACAAAATAACTGCAGCATCCATGACACAAATAAGTCACTGTCGTATGTGGTTCATTAAACAAACCATAAAAACAAAGTTTTTCGCATAAATCTTTTATATGCAATTTTGTGTCCATGCATGTATGTACTTGTACGTGATTCATCATTTTTGTGTCCATGCACATTGTACTTGTACGTGATTCATCATTTTTGTGTCCATGCATGTATGTACTTGTACGTGATTCATCATTTTTGGCATTGTAGCAACTGATTTTTTTGATTTTTTCTTTTTTTTTGGCATGGAATGGTTTTGACCAAAACTTGGTCCATGTAAAAACCGAATAGGCTAAAGATATATTTAAACCCAAATACGTTAAGGAATACAAAGCACATAGCAGTAGCTGCACAGTTAATCACCACACTAAAACACGCACCCATCGAACAAAAAACATATTATGTCATTCATCTTTCTCCTGAACTATGGGTTGAAGGGGGGAAGTGGGTCATTTAGCTCCGAAAATGTTGCCAGACACACACGAACAAAGCGAACAAATACCCGAAAGACCTTAATTCCAATATCCTTGTCAATGACTAGTGAAGTGAATCAACCCTTGGAGGGTACGATGCCGAATTATGTCACGACGGGAGCAGTTCAGGAAGTTGTTCAGCCGAGTGACTGACATAATTTACGTATACTGGGCGGCCAGGTACATATTCGTCATGTAGCCTAGCTATCTTTTTCTCTTCATGGACCTGTTAGCCCGTGTGGGCCATGACCTGAAGGAAATCACGTGTCATTTGTTATGAATGTGTAGCTTATTCTAAGGCATGTCAGACGTTTCCCTTCCCTGTATGGAACTAATGATGAGATATAGGGAGAGAGAGAAAGAGAGAGAGAGAGAGAGAGAGAGAGAGAGAGAGAGAGATAGAGGGGAAGGAAGAGAGAGGCAGGATAACAGAGATAGATGGATAGATTGAGAGAGATAGAGAGAGAGAGAGAGAGAGAGAGCGAGAGATAAAGAGAGAAGAAGAGAGAACCTAGAGAGAAGAAGAGAGGCTTGCACAAGTTGGGGCGCAAACGCAAGTACGCTTAGAGCTCTCTTTCTAGGCAGTGTAAGGTCGGTGATGGACTACAGCATGCCAGTCCAATCCTTTGCAAGCAAGACCGCATTGGAAAAACTGGGCCGAATCCAGAATCAGGCACTGAGATTCATCTGTGGCGCATACAGGACTACTCCCACAGCTGCTGTAGAAGTCTTGGCCAATGTAGAACCGCTACAAATTAGGAGGGAAAAATCCATCTTAAATACCGTAGAGAGGTACCGACGGCTCGGTGAAAATGAACCAGCCTTTCAAATGCAAAATAACTGGGTGGGTGGCAGGAGACTAAAGAGGTCCTCTTTCATGCACCAGGTCGTGGAGCTGGAGAGGACAGTCCCCCTGCCCCCAAATAGAGAACGTCTGACCCAAATCCCAGTTAATCCGCCTTATGCGGAACCCTCACGTCCCTCCATACATTTGGCCTTGACAGATGCAGCAGTGACGAAGCGAAGCCCTGAACATGTACAGAGAGTGGCTGCCCTTGAGACCATGGATGTGTTTACGCACATACCTGTGAAAGTGTTCACGGACGGCTCTGCCGACCTTAGAAAAAGAACTGCTGGGTACGGTGCGCTTATTCAGTACCCAGTAGGTGGACCACCTAATGTAAAACTCTCGGGGCCTTGTGGGACTACAGCGTCAAACTTTGACGCGGAGCTTATAGCTATGCACAAGGCCCTGGAGAGAGTCCATATCACTCCGGAAGGGACGGAACATGCGGGGCTTGATATTGTTGTCTTCTCAGACTCAAGATCTGCTCTCGAGATCTTGGAGAAGAGGCAGGGTACCACAAGCTTGGTCGACGTCATTCTTAACGACATATGCAGACTTGGTGAAATAGGGTGCAAGGTCGAAATGCAATGGATACCAGGGCACGTCAACATCAGTGGCAATGAGATAGCTGACACTCTGGCGAAAACCGGGGCTGCCCAGCCTCAGCCAGAAGTACCAATGACTTTCTTGGGAGTCAAAAACTGGCTGGCGGACCACTTCAGGCAGAAGTAATCTGTTGACTGAATGTCCCGCACTAGATCTCCCGGGGGAAGCCAGGGCGGTTGGAGGATCCTTTGTGAGGGAAATGTTGTATGGCTCAGCTCAACAGATGGAGTTGATAGCCAATTTACTAGCCGGGTTCATAAGAGAGTAATCTCAGACCTTCACCAGAATATGTGCGTTAGTTAGTACGTGATTGACATCACGTATTTTGGTATTCCTTTAAACCAGCGGGTCTCAACATGGGGGGGGGGGTCAAACGACCCCTTACATACCTAAGACCATGGGGAAAACATATTTATGAAGAAGCAACGAAAATCATTTTATGGTTCGAGGTCACCACAGGCATGAGGAATTGTATTAATGGGTCGCTGCATTAGGCGGGTTGAGAACCGCTGCTTTACACATTAATAGAGATCAAGACCAAAGCCACATGTTTGTGTCATTTCAACTGGCGTGGACAGTTTTTGTAGGCACAAATATTTGAATAAGCCATGTGTGTGTCTCTCGGGCTTATCACCTCAGGGGGTGGGGAGGGGCGTGATTTGGTTTGGGGCGTGTGTTGGGCTCCAATGCATTGAATGTGTTCGAGTGTACGACGTAATGCAATTTTCTCCGAACACCCCACAAGGGTGACGTGACGTTTGCAAATTTCCTCAGATACATGGTCATCCCGCGACTCCCGCCGATTGTTTGGAGGAGTCTTTTAGCGTCGTGGTTGACGCGGGGGGGGGGGGGTTCTTTAAGGCATTACGTCATCAAAGGGGGGGGGGACTGGAGGAGGGGGACAGACATGGTCACGNTAAGGTTACAGCGAATGACCTTAACCTTTTCTGTTACAGTCTGAATGGCGGAGGAAAATACTACTTTCACTATTCTTAACTAGACATGAACTTACAGTTTCACATAATTCCTATGTCTTTTCATGATCATCTAGGACAAATACATAATAAAGATAGATATTTTTTTTTAACTCGCGTGTTAAATCAAAAGCATAGACACATGATTTTGGTTATGTGTTATTTTTTCATTATTATGTGAGAATATGTGTTCAAACCAATGATGGTGTTCTCATATATAAAGGTGTGTGACATATAAATGTTAGGCACAATAAAATTAGTAGTTTCATCGTGTGAATAAGATACACATTTGAAATTCTTCTTAACAATAAAGACTGATATAAAAGTATTTAATCTCTGTCACAAAACTTGTCACAAAATGTGTCATTTCAATCGACTTCCACACATAAGACCCGGGTTCGAGTCCAGGTTGTCCTCTTTGTTTACAGCATTTCTTGATTTGAATGAAAATTGATTGAATCAAAAGTAAAAACACATTTACAAAAAAAACATTTTAATTATTTCCAAATTAATCTATATAAAGGTCTATAATTGTATAAATCTATAACATTTTCATTATATATTTATATATTTGACAGTTTGATTCAATTCGTAAGAAATGTGCTTAAGTTCAAAACATTAATAGAATTGCAATAAAATGAGGTAGACTTTTGCCCAAGAAGGGAAGGTGCCAAATAATAAGATAAAATATAACATGTCATAAAATTATTACAATATCTTTTTTTTCTCACAATTTTCGGTAGTTGCTCAGATTCTAAATAAGACCAACGCAGCATAATGCCAAGGACGAAGGTCATCATTGCAGGTCCAAAGTCCAGCGGGAAGACATGCCTGGCCCTCATCCTGACCAAGAAGCCCTTTCCAGATACCTATGTTCCAATTGTCTTTCAACCCCAAGTTTTTGACGTGACCGATGGTGCAGAACAGGTATCTCAATTAATATCATGTAAGATGTGATGGAAACAGAATCTGGCAAAATGTAATGTAGCGGCTAGCATGTTTCATTTAATATCTTGTAAGATGTAATGGAAACAGAATCTGGTGAAATGTAATGTAGCGGCTAGCATGTTTCAATTAATATCATGTAAGATGTGATGGAAACAGAATCTGGTGAAATGTAATGTAGCTGCTAGCATGTTTCAATTAATATCATGTAAGATGTGATGGAAACAGAATCTGGCGAAATTTAATGTTGCGGCTAGTATGTTTCATTTAATATCATATAAGATGTTATAGAAACACAATATGGCGAAATGTAATGTAGAGGCTAGTAATGTTTCAATTAGTATCATGTACGAAGTTATGAAAACACAATCTCACGAAATATATTATGCAGTGACTAGTATGTTTCAATTAATTTCACTTTTAGGCCAAAGCGTGTCACAGCTAGGACAACAGAAAGATGAAAAGAAACTTAACACCGTGTTTAGTACTTTAGTCTTTTTATTTTATCAAAACTTAATTGTAATGAGCGATTGGAACTAGCCCGCCATACACTGGTGGCGGCAATATGTGAATGTCCCAACTTCTAAAAATTAATTGATAAAACATGCGTTCAAGTAACGCATTTTATAAGAGTCCCAATAAAAATAATACTTAGAACCAAATATGTATACCCAGACATAAAAAACAATCCTATTTATTTGATCAGATTTAAATAGAGTCAATTTCCGTCAAATAAGACACCCAGTCAGTGTTTTAGAGCATCCCAGTTTATGGTGTGCACCTATTGAACACAAATGGGCGCACTGATGAGTGCGGTTTATTTTAATGCGCTACTGAGCTCAGCGAATGATGACATTTCTTGCCAGTTTGCTGCTGGCTCATATTTAGAATGTTAACCTACCTGGCCAGTTCGCTGTGGCTGAGTATATACAAAAACCACACCAAAAAAAAAAAAAAAACAACGAAAAAATTTTCTTGTGTATTCTCAGCACGAAATCGTATTGGAAGTTATGGACGAGACGGATCTCAATTCAGCGATAGGACACCAAGAAGTCAACGTGATAATGTTGTGTATTGGCGTCAATGACCCACAAGGAGTCACCAGAATGGAACTGTGGGTCCATAAGGTCTGTATATTTCCTTTATTTAATTGTAATTTTTTTTTAAATCTCCGTGTGTCAAAAAGAGTTAAGGAAAGAATAAACTATTTTAAGCAAATCTACCATTTAAATAATCACTAGATAATGTTAAAGTGAAAAAAAAAATGGTGGTTCATGTAATTCAATGTAAATTGTATTTCAAGAGAATCGCACGTATCAAGCAAGCATTTGGATTTATTTTAAAATTTGAAAATAAAAATTATGAAAAAATGGTCACTGTAGCCAAGTGGTTCTCAACCTCCCCAGTGCCGCGACCCTTTAATACAGTTCCTCATGTTGTGGTGAGCGCCCAACGATAAAATTATTTTCGTTTCTTCTCCATAACTGTAGAATATATGTGTTTTCAAGTGATCCCAGGCGACCCCTGGGAAAGAGTCGTTAGATCCCCAAAGGTTGAGAACCGCTCCTGTAGCCTAACCATTTTTTTAATACATTTAAATACATTGAAATATTACATTGACATATTTTAAATCGTACATTAAAATATATCAAAACTTAAATTGATATATTTAAACTCGTAAATTGAAATATCAGAAGTCTTACATTGACAATACTTGAACTGTTACATCGAAATGCAAAATCTGAATTAAAACCAGGGGCCAGAATGATCAACAAATTGATCGTGGGCCACTCAAATATAAGAAGAAGAAGAAGAAGTAATATTTTTTGGTGATTATCACAAATATTATTTTTAAGAGTGATGTTTTTTATTTCAGCTGAAAACTCTGTTCACCAACTCACGTCTCATTTTAGTGGGGACCAAATGTGACCTAGGGAGAGCGCCAAACTCTTCAGCGCTGGCCAGAGCTTATGATAGAACCATGGCTGACAGGTAAGTAATTGACTGGAAACGACTAATCGATACATGAGACACGACCGTTAAGTTGAATCCTAAGTCTGTCAGACGTTTTTCTTAAGAAATCTGTACAAAGTCTAATTTACTTTTCTTTTAAGGTCAAATGTTTTTTTTTTAAATTTTTTTAAAAATGTGATCTTTTAATCAAAGTCTAACCTACTGTTATTTACACAGACGGCTTGTGTGTTTATCTTATTTAAGCTTGATCACAGTTAAACCCTCTTTTAAATAGTTCATATCTATCTAGGTCAATCAGATTCCATAAGCCGGATCGATTTTATAAACATGTGTGTCCAATAAATAGGAATACATAAATTCTTCGACATACCATAAAATATCTATAAGAATATGGGTTTTTTTAGAGGGTGCGAATTTCCCCAAAATCTTGGGAATTCACTACCCTATTCAGGACCAAAACTCAATTATTTTTTTTTAAATTCCCAAGATTAAAAAAAAAACAACTCTTATATATTTTCATGATCTTGGGAAATCTTGGGAAATATTTTGACAAAATCTCGGGAAGTATAAAGCAATTGAGTGGTAGCCCTGTGCGGGTGGCTTCTGAGATTACTTTAAAAGACAAAGATAGAAAGAACACAAGTTAAGGGTAAACTATGGAAAAGGAAACATGAAAAAAAAAACAAAAAAAAGACAACGAAAGTTTCGGTCAAAAGCCTTTCACCAGAGAAAATGACAAATGAAATCAACAGAACTCCTTGGATTTGGAGCAGAGCGAAGTCTGAGTGGAAACTGTCACATGATAAAGAACAGAGAAGGTTTTCTTTGTGGGCATGGAACCTATCAATCATCAAACTTCATTAACTATTTTGTGGGCATGGAACCAATCAATCATCAAACTTCATTAACTATTTTGTGGGCATGGAACCTATCAATCATCAAACTTCATTAACTATTTTGTGGGCATGGAACCAATCAATCATCAAACTTCATTAACTATTTTGTGGGCATGGAACCTATCAATCATCAAACTTCATTAACTATTTTGTGGGCATGGAACCTATCAATCATCAAACTTCATTAACTATTTTGAAGGTTTCCAAATCTACACAAAAAAAAAAATTATAATAATAAATTACTGTTTTGATAACGCCTAACTCTAAAAAGAAAATCCCAACTCTGAAGATGACTTATTCTACTAGCTTTTCATTATTTTACATGTGTATTATAATGTATTTCAGCCTAAGACTTTCAACTCGATTCAAATAGACTGAATGCCCCATTACATTTCTATGTTCAAGGGAAATGAAAAAAAAAGTCATTTTTAAATAAGTATTTTAAATAATGATATTAATTTTTTACAGTAGAAATGACGGTTATGCTCTTTTTAAAAGGAATGTTTTGGTAACATTATGTTCATGTTTTTTAAAACATTTATTCAAGATATCGCAAACCCTCCTATTTTTTAAAAAATCATATAAGATCTGGCAAAGTATAATAACAACAAAAGGATATTTCTTGACTTTAAAAAAATATGAATGTATCAATAAAACAAAATACATGAGTGTCAACGCTATCTCTGCCTGGTTATTGGGTTGAAGACCACAATCAGTCATGTACCAACATACCACTAACAAATGGAAACCTTAAAAGCGTCCTTTAATTATTTTGTTAAATAATAAGCAACTGTAACGGCATTTCTACTATAAAGTAGTCTTGATGAACACACAAACAAAAAATCACCCTGATTTATATCACGTAGCGTTGTTTAGAGGTCTTTAGAGACAGATTAAAAGGAACCAATTGAATCTTTGATACACTGTTGCTCCACAGTCAGAGAACCTCTGCCTACGTCGAATGCTCGGCACGAACGCAATATGGAATCTCCGATCTTGTCAAGGCTGTCCTTGAACCCGCAGTCACCAATGTGACACCCACCTTTGCCAGCAAGGTCATGGACCTGTGTTTAATACAGTAGCCGTTATCTGAAACGGCTCGGCTCATTCTTGTGCTCAGATTCAAGTGGGCCTACACAAGACTTCGATTTTATTGATTATTTTAATATGACTAAAGAAAAAAAAAATCTACTACTGAGACGTTCATGCTGTCATCGTCATCAGCTCTCTGTGTGGCTGGAGCTTGAGACTCGTGTTTAGGTTCTCCGTTGTCAGTGTATTGGAAAGTATCTAATTATCAAATTATGACACAAGCCGAATGCCAACCCGTCCTCAACAACCATCTAAAAACATGGCTCTAAATTGTTGGCACAAGTAATTGACGAATAAGTCATGAAAAACTTAGAGGATGTTTTCGAAGACTTGAGTTTTTTAAAATAATTTTTTAAATCAAACAAAATTGCAGTAAATAAAATAGTAGAGTTGTATAATTTCCTAGCACAAAGACATATACGAAGTAGTAGACTTCTGCTATGTGAATTATTCCAAAATTCAAGTATATTCAAGACAATTGACAAAGTTGAATATTTTTATCTCATTCTTCACAAAGCCAAGAACTATAAAGTAGTGGCATCGTCAATATTACCATATGAGAGATGAACTCGGTGAAGTTCATGAACTTTTGTATCTGAAACAAAAACAGCTTTTAAATATATATATATATATATATATTTTAAAAAAAATTATTAAGAAACAATGTTTCAAAAATAAATTTTAAAAAATTGTAATTTAATTTATCTGTAGACTGTGATACTCTGACCGGAAAACGATGCTACTGGGTGTTGTCCATGGCTTGAGATGTAAATAATTTTAAATATACATTTGTTTTGTTTTATTTAATTAATGTATGTTAAATGTTTTTTTTTGTTGTCGAAGTTTTTGATTATGTTTGTTAAATCGTATGTACAGCGTGGTGTAAGCCCAGCCCTAGGCTAGGGTACCACGCTTTACAAAACCACTTCTAATAATAATAATACAATTTGATGTAACATCACATACTTTTGGATAGCAACAACAAAGTGAGCATGAATGTGACGAATGAAATGGTAATGAATAAACCTCATTATAGTGTAGTTCTGTGCCTCCAACATTACATGTAATAGGAAGTGCTTTATTGAATGTAATTGTAAATGTAAAAGAAAGGGTAGTGCTAAGAACTAAATGACAACGTAAAAAGTAAAATTTGGTGTCATGTCATATGATATTGCATGTCATGACATGTCACTTCGAAAGTCACACCATAACGAAATATGGGGAGAAGGATTCCCCTTAAATATACATTAATAGTTAGTGAGCCGGAAAAATGGTGTGCGGGGGGGGGGGGGCAGACTGATATCTAATAATGCCCAACCGTCTCCAGATCAATGGGAATACATAAATATACGTGTTTTTTTTCCCCTCTCAGAAAAACAATTTCATTCAAAATGACCTCTTTTTTTTCTCTTTGAAGGGTAAGAGAACAAGAAAAGCTGTTTATTTTTGAAAATTTATAAATTTAAAATTAATGAAATTTGATTTCGAGATAAAATCACAAATCGATAACCTCAACGAATAGAAGGAAAACAGAGGCGCAGAAAGCTCGACTGTTTAGAAGAGCAATGATTAAGACGTTGTCTTTTCAAGCCCAATAACAAAAACACAATCATCTAACACAAAAATTAAATATAAAATATGTTGTATGAAGCTAATCTCATCAAACTCGGGCTTATGCAATTACGTTAACCCTGAAAATTATTTTCTAAACAAATTCCGTAACACGTGACTTTTTGGTGAAATACAGACGCATTTTTTTTGCCCCCCCCCCTTTTTTTTTCCCCCTCCAATAGTAGAATAATGTCGAATCTGTCAAGAAATTTAACCAGAACAGTTATCGAGTGCCAATGCGAGTACTTCAAAGAAATGTAAGCCCTCATGTCTTTCTCGTCTATAAAAAATGTCGGTACACCAGCAGAGGATCAAATGAAATATATGCAAACAATGTTAAAATTATGAACAATTTCCAGCGCGACATTAACTTTTTGGAAGCCTGGTACAAGCAAAGAAAACAAAAAAAATAGCTGAAATAAACGCTCTGACCACAGAAAAAATATTAACTGACCAAAGTAAAACAATTATCTGACCACAGTAAAACAATTATCTGACCACAGTAAAACAATTATCTGACCACAGTAAAACAATTATCTAGCCACTATAAAACAGTTATCTGACCACAGTAAAACAATTATCTGACCACAGTAAAACAATTATCTGACCACAGTAAAACAATTATCTGACCACTGTAAAACAATTATCTGACCACAGTAAAACAATTATCTGACCACAGTAAAACAATTATCTGACCACAGTAAATCAATTATCTGACCACAGTAAAACAATTATCTAGCCACTATAAAACAGTTATCTGACCACAGAAAAACAATTATCTGACCACAGTAAAACAATTATCTGACCACAGTTAAACAATTATCTGACAACAGTAAAACAATTATCTGACCACTGTAAAACAATTATCTGACCACAGTAAAACAATTATCTGACCACAGTAAAACAATTATCTGACCACTGTAAAAAAATTATCTGACCACTGTAAAACAATTATCTGATCACTGTAGAACAATTATCTGACCACTGTAAAACAATTATCTGATCACTGTAAAACAATTATCTGACCACTGTAAAACAATTATCTGACCACTGTAAAACAATTATCTGACCACTGAAAAACATCTATCTGACCATTGTAAAACAATTACAATGAATTATATTTTTAATTTTTATAAGGAGATAAAATGCAACTGTGTAAGAATGATACAGTTTGTTGGTGGTGATTGTTTTAATATGTAGCCAAGTGGTGGTGATTGTTTTAAACTGTAGCAGAGGGGTGGTGATTGTTTTAATATGTAGCCAAGTGGGGGTGATTGTTTTAAACTGTAGCAGAGGGGTGGTGATTGTTTTAATATGTAGCAGTGTGGTGGTGATTGTTTTAAACTGTAGCAGAGTGGTGGTGATTCTTTTAAACTGTAGCAGAGTGGTGGTGATTGTTTTATTATGTATCCGAGTGTTGGTGATTGTTTTAAACTGTAGCAGAGTGGTGGTGATTGTTTTAAACTGTAGCAGAGTGGTGGTGATTGTTTTAATTTGTAGCCGAGTGGTGGTGATTGTTTTAATTTGTAGCCGAGTGGTGGTGATTGTTTTAATATTTAGCAGAGTGGTGGTGATTGTTTTAATATGTAGCAGAGTGGTGGTGATTGTTTTAAACTGTTGCAGAGTGGTGGTGATTGTTTTAATATATAGCCGAGTGGTGGTGATTGTTTTAAACTGTAGCAGAGTGGTGGTGATTATTTTAAACTGTAGCAGAGTGGTGGTGATTGTTTTAATATGTAGCCGAGTGGTTGTGATTGTTTTAAACTGTAGCAGTGTGGTGGTGATTGTTTTAATATGTAGCAGAGTGGTGGTGATTGTTTCAATATGTAGCCGAGTGATGGTGATTGTTTTAAACTGTTGCAGAGTGGTGGTGATTGTTTAATATATAGCCGAGTGGTGGTGATTGTTTTAAACTGTAGCAGAGTGGTGGTGATTGTTTTAATATGTAGCAGAGTGGTGGTGATTGTTTTAAACTGTAGCAGAGTGGTGGTGATTATTTTAAATTGTAGCAGAGTGGTGGTGATTGTTTTAATATGTATCCGAGTGTTGGTGATTGTTTTAAACTGTAGCAGAGTGGTGGTGATTGTTTTAATATTTAGCAGAGTAGTGGTGATTGTTTTAATATGTAGCCGAGTGGTGGTGATTGTTTTAAACTGTAACAGAGTGGTGGTGATTGTTTTAATATGTAGCAGAGTGGTGGTGATTGTTTTAATATGTAGCCGAGTGGTGGTGATTGTTTTAATTTGTAGCCGAGTGGTGGTGATTGTTTTAATCTGTAGCAGAGTGTTGGTGATTGTTTTAATATGTAGCCTAGTGGTGGTGATTGTTTTAATTTGTAGCCGAGTGGTGGTGATTGTTTTAATTTGTAGCCGAGTGGTGGTGATTGTTTTAATATTTAGCAGAGTGGTGGTGATTGTTTTAATATGTAGCAGAGTGGTGGTGATTGTTTTAATTTGTAGCCGAGTGGTGGTGATTGTTTTAATATTTAGCAGAGTGGTGGTGATTGTTTTAAACTGTAGCAGAGTGGTGGTGATTGTTTTAATATGTAGCAGAGTGGTGGTGATTGTTTTAAACTGTAGCAGCGTGGTGGTGATTGTTTTAATATGTAGCCGAGTGGTTGTGATTGTTTTAAACTGTAGCAG
>CAXITT010000080.1:275270-305367 GCA_964033795.1 Lymnaea stagnalis
TTTTTTTTTTTTTTTTTTTTTTTTTGAGTGTGTGTGCTTGATTTATTTGCCCAATTGTTTGTACTCTAGATGTACGGAAAGTCGAAATGTTGAAATGAAATGTGTGTACGCACGAGATTTGACATGATTTTTAAAAAATGTATATATATTAAAGATTACGTTTACAAATATACAGAAAGAATTCTGTTTTTCAATCTTCTAAAAGACTCTAAGTTATATCTTGAAACATTTTGTTTTCTTGATTTCCCGAAAGCCTACGTCATCAAAAATTGGGCACGTAATCTATCGATTGCTATGCATGCAATTTTTAGTGCAGACAATATTTTCCTGCGACATAATTGTTGTCTATTCAGTTTTCGTTCCCTCTTGCTGTGAAAACTGTCTTTCTCCGGAATAATTTGTTACCCTTGAGCACAGGAACGGTTTCCACATTTGCGACAACTAACTCAATCTGGTCTTCAAAGATGATTTTATACAAATCTTTGACAAGATCAAACTAGGAGTGGCAACACTCGAGAGTTAGTAGTGAGAATTACATTAGGAATAGTACCCTAATTATATTTTTATGTTTACAATGGACCACTATTACTAAAAACTAAATAAAGCAGGCAGGCCTCAATTCAATGAAATGATAGAAAATGAACTTGCACAATTTTATTTTTGAGACAACAGAATTGTGAAAAAAATCGGTGAAAGAAAATAGGCAAAAGAAAAAAAGATACTAAAAAAGATTTCTTGAGACCACAGCAGATTGTGAAGCCTTAAGCTGTGGCTTATTTAGCTTATAGGTAAATCCGGCACTGCTGTCACGGCCCCAGCTACCAAGTCACAATCTTGGTGTTGTGATTGAGTTCAATGATCCCAGTTATTTGTAACAGGTTGTATGGGGGAGGGGGGAGGAAGTGGAGAGAGACTGTAGATAGATACAAATTTCACGGGAAAAGGACAATGTTGAATAGTTTGAACATGAGAGATTTAATATTATTGGGTATGTAAGTACACTGGGTGACTAGCTGAGTAGACATATGGACAACAGGGTGGCGAGTTAAGTACACAGGTGGACAACAGGGTGGCGAGTTAAGTACACATATGGACAACAGAGGATGTGGGCGGTATGTGGTCTTTGGAGTTACAGTTAGAGAGAGAAAGAGAGAGAAAGAGAGAGAGAGAGAGAGAGAGAGTGTAGGGTGTGATGGTGATTGTAGATTGTATGACTAGGGCATTTAGAAAAGGGTTTCGGTTTTTTAAAATAAGTTACCGGGTACGGGAAAGTATTGGGGGGTGGAAGGGTTGGACTGGTTCAATTTTGGTGGCAACTCTAAAAACTCTGGCAAAGTCTGAAATAAAACCCGGAGATGGAGTCCCGTGGGGCGGTATGACACTAACACAAAAGATGAGGCCCAAGAAAGACTGCTGGTCATCTGCTACATCCTGGTCTATTCCCAGTCGTCTTGACTAAGTCTTGCCATCGTATCAAATAGTCAAGGACGAGAGAGTGAGGCTGATGAATTGAGCAACTCTCCCTCACTTTAAACATATACAGCTTAAGTCAGAGCTACTACTCAAGTCAAATACTGCCTGGGACATCCTGCACATCTATGATAAAATCGTCCTGAAGTCTACGATGACATCGTCGTGAAGTCTACGATGACATCGTCGTGAAGTCTACGATGACATCGTCCTGAAGTCTACGATGTCATCGTCCTGAAGTCTACGATGACATCATCCTGAAGTCTACGATGACATCGTCCTGCAGTCTACGATGACATCGTCCTGAAGTCTACGATGACATCGTCCTGAAGTCTACGATGACATTGTCCTGAAGTCTACGATGACATCGTCCTGAAGTCTACGATGATATCGTCCTGAAGTCTACGATGATATCGTCCTGAAGTCTACGATGACATCGTCCTGAAATCTACGATGACATCGTTCTGAAGTCTACGATGACATCGTTCTAAAGTCTACGATGACATCGTCCTGAAGTCTATGATGACATCATCCTGAAATCTACGATGACATCATCCTGAAATCTACTGTGACATCATCTTGCACGTCTGGGGACCGCATCCTTCCTTGCTGTGAAAAAGTTGAACACAAATAACCATATTTTTGTTTTTAAGTAACTCCTGCAGATCAGACAATGACGCACTCCACTTGAAGCCTTGTGCCGCAAGTTGAAATGTCTGGCGTATCCATACAGTGCACAATTCATCACACTTAAGAAAAGGTAGCTAGAAAAAAAAGGAGCCTTTGATGTTTGTATCAGGAATAGTTTAAATATAAACGTTATGGTATGCAACATGGACAAAGTCTGTGGTCAGGTGCCCCGAAAAGACGGTACTCAATGTTGTTGCTTGACTTATCTAAATCATCGACTATAATCCGCTGTTTGCACAAATTCACGAGATCGAAATTCAACGTTCAATGTCCAAAGCGAGATTAAAAATCAATTAAAATGATAGCAGGATCTGTCAAAAAAGTCACCCCCTCCCCACCAACTAGGTTTCCCCACAAAATGGGCGTGGAGACCCTGGCAATGTTTTGGTTGCAATCGAAGCCTTTGATGTCTTCAGAAGACGCTCCAGTGCAAAAAAACAAAAACAAAACAAATCTCAGTCTTATCAGCTGCAGGAGAATAGTCGAATGTTCCTAGGAAAGTTTTGTTTAATTTGTTTAATGCATTTATAACACTAAGCATCAAAGTAGAATTGTTGTTTTTTTTTGTAATTTAAGAAATGCATTTTTTTAAACATGTATTTCTAATTCAGAATAATAAATGAACGTTTGAAGGAAAAAAAGAAACATTTGATAGACATTTAGATATAAAATTGTTTGAGCACTTTGCCTTAGTCCAGTCAGACATTCTACAGAATGCCTGCATTTCAGACTTTGCCTGTAACATATAAACGATTATGTGTCATGCGATAGCTTCTTATAACGGCTAGCCTACTACTAGTTACACAACATATATATTTTTATATCAGTGGCGTAGCTAGGGGGTGTGGACCGCAGCGGTCGACACCATATCAGGGGAGGCACCAAAATGAAAAATTGCTCAGTTACAGAACACACACTGCTCGGTCTAACCGAATTTCATAAAAGGATAACCAATCACACGTAAATTTTCCCCATGTCACCAATCCAAATGCGTGCTTTATTAAAAACTCAAGGTTGATGCGTCAGAAAAGAGGTGACCTTATAATTAGGTCAGAAAAAAACACCGTTAAGACCATGATTCAACGTCGATTGAAGTGTTCGATAACTTTCGTAAGTGACACTCTTTTGCCAAAAATGCTTCACGTATTACACTTTTCGTTACTCTTGAGAGAACAGTTTCCTTTTGCTGCTGCAAGCACTCATCGATGCGATGGCTTCATTGAACAAACAGGAATCTCGGTAAAAAAACAACAACAAACAACTGTCATTAACACGTTGAAGTACTACTCATCATGCTGCTGTTAAAACAGTGAAAGATATGCTGGATGAATGTGTGGCGGCGATTGAAGTTTTATCTTATCCTCCTCAACATTTAAGTATAAGACGTACAGCACGATATATTTGTGTGTGGCCTCATGTGAGCGGAGCGTTTCAAAAAAAAAAACCTTAAAACTTATCAAGAACTATTGCTGTTCCAACATGGAACCGTCAAGGCTTTCTGATCTAGCGCTTCTATCAATGGAAATTTATAGGGATAAGGATAATACATTTTGATAAAGTCATTGACCAGATTTGAAGCTGCGAAGACCAGGACAGGACTATTTTAAATAAAGTAAATTTTTTGTAAAATATTTTCTGTAATTAGATAAAGCCCGCCAAACATTGGCGGCAGCAATGCGTGAACGCCCCTTCTACTAAAGTCACTTGACACATAACCTCAAGTAACGCACATTTAAGAATCCCAATTATTTGCTACACCCCCTTCCCCCCATGATACGTGACTGCACACCTTTTATTTGTTTTTAAAGCCCGCGAGCTATATGAAATATTCTCATGTCCCAACCACTTTTAAACCCGAATACTTTTTTTACACTTTACTTAAATTGAGACGATTTTACTTTCCGAAAAGAAAATATCACGTGACAAATGCAGTTGCGTTTTATAAAAAAAAAATATATCATTTAGCGTAGTTATCTGGAATTATATTTTGCGCGACATTATTTCACCATACTTTCTTTCAAGCATTTAGTATTATTTAATTTGTAATTTACTCTCAGTACCAAACTCGCTGATTAGGAAGCAGTCCATTAGGAAGCCGTCCATTAGTAAGCAGTCCATTAGGAAGCCGTCCATTAGTAAGCAGTCCATTAGGAAGCAGTCCATTAGTAAGTAGTCAATTAGTAAGCAGTCCATTAGGAAGCAGTCCATTAGTAAGCAGTCCATTAGTAAGCAGTCCATTAGTAAGCAGTCCATTAGGAAGCAGTCCATTAGTAAGCAGTCCATTAGAAAGCAGTCCATTAGTAAGTAGTCACTTAGTAAGCAGTCCATTAGTAAGCAGTCCATTAGTAAGTAGTCGATTAGTAAGCAGTCCATTAGTAAGTAGTCCATTAGCAACCAATCCATTAGGAAGTAGTCAATTAGTAAGAAGTCCATTAGGAAGCAGTCAATTAGTAAGCAGTCTATTAGGAAGCAGTCAATTAGTAAGCAGTCCATTAGGAAGCAGTCCATTCGTAAGTAGTCAATGAGTAAGCAGTCCATTAGGAAGCAGTCCATTAGGAAGTAGTCCACGAGTCACACCAAAAGCGTAACATAATATAAGACATTTTATTATTATTAGTGGTCTTATTTAGCGCGGTATCCCATCAGCAAACATAATCATGACATTAAAAAATAACATACACTTATTTAGTTAAATAACAGTAGTATAAAAATAAAACAAAAAACAAAAAATGTGTAGTCACACCACCCACCCCAGAACTTGTACATGTCAAACCATAACGTTGTTACAGTTCTTAGATACATTTGCCCCCTGGCCTTCCATTAAGTTTGGTTTGTTCGTGTCATTGTTATACTGTGGACTTATTTTAATGAGAAGAAATCCATCGTGGACGTTGGGGGGGGGGCGCGGGCACACACAATGAGCTTACCGCACGGCGTGCCACCAACCCTAGATACGCCACTGATTTATAGACATGTATATATACTATCTGAATTTCGGAAATAATCTGGAATATGGCACACGGCCAACCTCAAGACACTCCCCCAGACGTTATCAGACAAAAGTACATTATTATAAAGACAATGCAAAGTCTGAGCGTAATCCCTCAATGCCATTAATTACATTCGACGAGTTGCAAATGCCCTATTTAAAAAAACCCGGCAACACCTGAAACAATGATAATGTGTTGAGTTGTTAGTAGCCTACAATCAGCGTTTGTGTTGTTGTTGTCCTGTAAGTCCTTATACTTTACCATCTATGCTACGCTAGCCATTATAGAAACAACTGTATTGTTATGTAAATACTTAATGTTCAGACACAGGTAGCGTTGATTAATACATTTGTTGCTACAAAATAAATTACTTACAAGTCATAGTTTTAAATGTTCAGCTTCTTAATTCGATTAGTTTTTTAAAAACTTTTTATAATCGACAAATTTCATCAGACTATTAAAAAATTTTTTTTGTTTAAATAAAGCTCTCCGACTATAGCAGTGATTCTTGACCTTCCTGATGACGCGACCCTTCAATACAGGTCCTCATGTTTTGGTGACCCACAACCATACAATTATTTTTTCGGTGGTCTTGGGCGACAAGAAGGTTGAGAAACATTGGTCACCATTCTCGACTGTTTCATCGTGTTTGCAAGCGTTCACCTTGTTGTAGTAGTAAAATACGGTTTTAAATTATATAATTAATTATTCCTCTTCAGTTTTATACCATGGTGGCGCCGAGAATCGTCCTGGTTGGTCCGGATTCAAGTGGCAGGCACCACCTTGCTGTGCTACTGACACGTGGTGTCATACCTGATTACATTCCACTCATTATTCAAAGAGAAAGCTTTGCGATCACATACAGGGGTGTCCAGGTTAGTGTATACAGGGGTGACCAGGTAGCGTACACAAGGGCGACCAGGTAGTGTACACAAGGATGACCAGGTAGTGTACACCAGTGTGACCAGGTAGTGTACACAAGGGTGACCAGGTAGTGTACACAAGGGTGACCAGGTAGTGTCCACAAGGGTGGCCAGGTAGTGTATACAGAGGTGATATTAGATGTTAACATCCTCTCCAATGATGCTGGCTATGATAAACATCCTCTCTGTTGATGTTACCTATTGTAACTGTATGACTTTGTACATCCTGATGTGTTATTGGATATGATCAACTGAGGCACACACACATGTAAAGATATAACGGACAAGGGTGGAGGCCGCCATCTTGAGAGTTCGTGTGTGTGGTCTTGATGAATTGTCCAATAAGTTAGAAGACGGAGGTGGACGTACTGAGCCAGGCGAGGCGGTAAGACTGAACGAGACGAGGCGTTCGTACTGAACGAGGCGAGGCGGACGAACTGAACGAGGCGGACGTACTGAACGAGACGGACGTGCTGAACGAGACGAGGCGGGCGTACTGAAACAGACGGACGTACTGAACGAGACGAGGCGGATGTACGGAACGAGGCGGACGTAATGAAGGAGGCGAGGCGCACGTACTGAACGAGACGGACGTACTGAAAGAGGCGAGGCGGACGTACTGAACGAGGCAGACGTACTGAACGAGGCGGACGTACTGAACGAGACGGACGTACTGAACGAGGCGAGGAGGACGTACTGAACGAGGCGGGCGTACTGAACGAGGCGAGGCGGACATACTGAACGAGACTGAATGAGACGGAGGCGGGCGTACTGAACGAGACGGAGGCGGACGTACTGAACGAGGCGGACGTACTGAACGAGACGGGGGCGGACGTATTGAACGAGACGGACGTACTGAACGAGACGAGGCGGACGTGCTTAACGAGGCGGACGTACTGAACGAGGCGGACGTACTGAACGAGGCAGACGTACTAAACGAGGCGGACGTACTGATCGAGGCGAGTTGGACGTACTGAACGAGGCGAGGCGGACGTACAGTTTATTTACATTTAAGCAATCAGTGGATGAGAAGGGAAGTATGTATATTTAAATGAAGTATATACTGTACTGCGGCTGATATTATTGTTTTTCCAAAGGATAATTTATTGTGTTAATAAAGTGCTTAGTCTTAGTGAGTTAAGATAGAATTGACAATTCTTTCCAGAGTAGAAGTGGCAGCGACAGCTGTTCTGGTACATAAATCTATATAATATCAACTACGTGCCCCCTCCCCCCCCCCCAACAATAACAGAGTGAATAGTTAAATCTATGACAAAAATCCTCTATATTTTTTGAGAAGGTAAATTCATATCTTTTGTTGAAGCTGTGATTTGCTTTAACTTTGAAAAGATTTGTTAACATTAGAGCAGCAGTTCTCAACCTGTAGATCGCGACCCCTTTGGTTCGCCTAGGACCATCGGAAAACACATATACCCCACAGTTCTGAAGAGGCAACGAAAATAATTTTGTGGCTGGGGGTCGCCATAGCATGAGAAAATTTATTAAAGGGTCGTGGCATTATAAAGGTTGAGAACCACTACATTAGGCCATTGATATAATTGGAAAAATGTAGTATTTCTTAGCAATGTCATAATATTTGGGAATGCTGATTGCCCAATACTTTTAAAATTCAATAGCAGCGCTGTGCGAGAGGGGGGGGGGGTGAAGTGGATATCCATCCCGGGCGCGAGCACGCAGTTTCAAATCAAATTACAAACACAATTGATCCTTTGTTGTGGGGCCCCTAAAAAAGGCATGTGGACCCCCCCCCCCCCCCCCTGGGTGAAATTTGGACTTGAACTGCATAATTTGACGTCATTCTATGTGTCCACGTCACTTAATCTATTTCATTTACGTATCAAAGTCTTTATTATCCTTAAACAGCACGTATTTGTGCTAGATCTTGTGATGAAGACAATGGAACTCAACGTATGTCAGAGTTATTACTCGGAAGCACGGGCGGCCCTGTTGTGTATCAGTATTGACGATCGCAACGCAGAGACCAACATGAAGACATGGATTCAACTGGCGAGTAGTGTTAGGTTAACTGTAACATTTCTCACCAGCTCGTTATTATAGCGACACATTACACTGTGTATTGATTTGTGTCGACACATTTGAAACTTGATGTTTTGGGAAACCTTTTATAATATTCAAATTAATAGTTGAAAAAAATATATTTATTTAAGTTAGTTTCAGCAGAATTCTAGCCCAAATAATCTGAAATTTCTTTAGATGTATTGTTCTCTTGTCTGATAGACATACTTTTTTGTGATCTTTCACGGAATAAATGATTAAAAATTATTTGAATAATGTTTATTTTATTCTTCAAAATTATGTTCGAGACAATTATTGTGTAGGTATCAAATATGTTGATACTTTCCTGTTTACTCTTATTTTCTGTTGTGCTTTGATCAACGCTTAAAAATAAAATTTTAAAAATATATCAATCTAAGTTTGGATCTTTAAAACTTCATTTTTTCTTCATATAACTTCGTGTATTCCCGGTATAAATGTACTTGATATCTGTAATGTGTCACATATACATACTCTGCTTACTGGGTTTTTCAACGAGTTGTTGTTTTTTGTTTGTTGTTTTTTATTAATAACAAAATTTTGTAAAAGTTTCAAATGCATGGTATTATTTGCAGCTGAAAAGGTTTCTTCCATTTGTACCAATAGTCATCGTGGGAACCAAAAACGATCTTCGAGAGAGCCCAGACGTGTCTGTCCTAGACGTTGACACATTTGCAGACTTAGCTCAAAGGTAAGTCTTCATGGCAATGAAGCCAATAGTTTTTTTTTTTGTCTCTTGTAGATTAAAGCCTAAAACCCAATAGTCTTTAAGAGAGCTTCAGGTGGAAAGAGGATGGATATAATATGGATAGAGGAAGGATAGAATATGGAGTCAGATTAGTGACGATGTATAGACTATGTTTAAAACTGTTGTGTGTTTTTCTAAAGACAGCTTACTTAGGCCATGTTGTTATTTTTTTCACCAAAAGCATCCTCTACCACAGTATAGTCCATATGGACTCTCAAACAAAACTACATATTTCTTGCACCAGGGCGCCACAGCATATTTCTTGCGTCAGGGCGCCACAGCATATTTCTTGCGTCAGGGCGCCTTAGCTGCTGTAGAGGTCTTGGTCAATGTAGAACCGCTACAAATCAGGAGCGAAAAAGCAATATTAAGTACCTTTAAGAGGTACACGCGGCTCGACAAAAAGGAACCGGCCTTCCAAATGCAGAATAACTGGGTATGCTGCAGGCGACTAAAGAGGTCCTCATTCATGCACCAGGACGTGGAGCTGGAAAGGACAGATGACCTGCCCCGAAATAGGGAAAGTCTGACCCTAATACCAGTTAAATCGCCATTTGCGAAACCCTCACGTACCTCCACTCATCAGGCCTTGACCGACGCGGCAGTGACGAAGCGTAGTTCTCAACATGTTCAGAAAGTGCCCTTGAGACCATGGATGTGTTCCCACACATACCCGTAAAGTGTTCGGGGACCGCTCTGCCAACTTGAGAGAAAGAACTGCTGGTTACTGTGCGCTCATACTGTACCCGGCAGGTGAACCACCAACAGAAGAGCTCTCGGTGCCCTTTGGGACTGTAACATCAAATTTCGATGCGGAGCTCAAGGCTAAATACATGGCCTTGGAGAGGGTACACGAGACATTAAAGGGGACGGAGCTCATGGCTATACACAGGGCCTTAGGTACACGGGACATTGAAGAGCACGGAGCAAGATCTTGGGAAAGAGACAGGGTACCACGCGCTTGGGCGACGTCATTACAACGACGTGTGAAAAATCGGTTAACTAGGAGGCAAGGTAACAATGCAGTGGATACCTGGCCACGTCAACATCAGTGGCAATGAGAGTGCGGAAGCTCTGGCTAAAACCGGGGCTGCCCAGCCTCAGCCAGAAGTACCAATGACTTATTTGGGAATTAAAAACTGGCTGTTGGACCATTTCAGGACGAAGTGGTACAAACAAGACTGCCAGAGGAGTCTATTCAAACTTGCCCACTCCTAGCAAGCAAGAACCATGGTGGGGGTTAGGCCGCAGACAATAGAGCTTAGTGACGCAGATGCCCACCGAGCACTGCCCCTTGCGCACATATTTCTGGCGGCTGGACAACAATAGAGATCCTACCTGCAGCCTGGACCCGGAGACTCTAGAACAAGTGTTGACCACATGTCCCTCACAAGATCTCCCGGGGGAATGCAAGCGTGGTCGGAGGACCTTTTGTGAGGAAAATGTTGTATGGCTCAGCTCAACTGATGGAGTTGATAGCCAATTTACTAGCCGGGGTCATAAGAGAGTAATCTCAGACCTTCACCAGAATATGGGTGTTGGTTAGTTATCTTCAGCGTTCACAGTAACGTTATAAGATCATAAAAGACAGATTCTAATTTGTTCTGGCTATTTATTTGAGTTGGGTGATGATTTAATTGGGTTGTTTAAATGTTGTTTGTTCTCCCATCCAATGAAATCACGTTCCGTGTTGAGGGTTAGACCGTCTACCCTCAAAATTTATCGGTGTGAGGGAGAGAATGCAAAATCTGGCTTTTGCGTGAGCTGTCTAGCGTAGTAATGCAATAACAACAAGGGAAATAACTCCAGTTTTCTAACGCAAGGGCAAAACTGAGGGAAGGTGGGGTATTGTTTTAAAAGGGTTGACAAGGGCGGAGTTACGGTGGAAGAATTTTACAAGGTCCGGCGTCAAGTCATGACACATCTGTTAATAATGGTCCGGCGTCAAGTCATGACACATCTGTTAATCAAGGTCCGGCGTCAAGTCATGACACATCTGTTAATCAAGGTCCGGCGTCAAGTCATGACACATCTGTTAATCAAGGTCCGGCGTCAAGTCATGAAAGTCATGACACATCTATTAATCAAGGTCAGGCGTCAAGTCATGACACATCTGTTAATCAAGGTCCGGCGTCAAGTCATGACACATCTGATAATCAAGGTCCGGCGTCAAGTCATGACACATCTGTTAATCAAGGTCCGGCGTCAAGTCATGACACATCTGTTAATCAAGGTCTGGCGTCAAGTCATGACACATCTGTTAATCAAGGTCCGGCGTCAAGTCATGACACATCTGTTAATCATTAATTTATTTATGCTTTTATCTGTTAATGTGTTCTTGTTTTCATCTGTTAATGTTTTCATATTTTTATCTGTTAATGTGTTAATGCTTTTATCTGTTAATGTGTTCTTGTTTTCATCTGTTAATGTGTTCTTGTTTTCGTCTGTTAATGTGTTCTTGTTTTCATCTGTTAATGTGTTCTTGTTTTCATCTGTTAATTTTTTCATATTTTTATCTGTTAATGTGTTCATGCTTTTATCTGTTAATGTGTTCTTGTTTTCATCTGTTAATGTGTTCTTGTTTTCATCTGTTAATGTGTTCTTGTTTTCATCTGTTAATTTTTTCATATTTTTATCTGTTAATGTGTTCATGCTTTTATCTGTTAATGTGTTAATGTTTTCACATGTTAATGTGTTCATTGTTTCATTTGTTTATCTGTTTATCATTTCATCTGATCATCTGTTCATCTGTTGGTAATCTTATTAAATCATTTGTTTATTTGTTAATAATTTCATCAGTTCATTTTTTCATCAATTCATATATTTATAATTTACGAGACCATCTGTTATTCTGTTCATCAGTACAAGGTATGTCAACACTAAGCAATTTATAACATTCTACAGAAGGTAGGCACACTGTGGGATGCGGTAATATTGTCCACAGCAAGGATCACGAGAACGTCACATTAACATGTAGGAGGATGAGAAGATCACGTCCTCATGGAAGAGGGTGAAGAGATCATATCCACAAGCAGGAGCATGAGGAGATCCCGTTCACTTGCAGAAGGAAGAGGAGATCAAATACATATGCAGGAGGAAGAGGGGATCACGTCCACTTGCAGGAGGAACAGGGGATCACGTCCACACGAAAAGGGGTGAGCTGAATTTGTTTTTAGTTGGGAGGTGCTGCGTATCACGTACACATGGAGGTGGAGCCATCACGTACATCGGAAGGAGGAGATATACGTTTTAACAAGGAGGTGGAGCTGATCACGTACAAAGCGTGGATGAGCTGATCCTTTCCGCGCATCAGGAGGAAGATTTGAATATGTTAGCTAGAAAGTGGAGCTGATCACGTACACAGAGAGGAGGAGGAGGAGCTCGACATGTTCATAGGGAGGTGGAGCTGAACACGAGCACAGCACAATAAAAGTAACATTATAATTTTATCATCCCTTCAAATCAATGGAAGGATGTTTTGAAACATTGTACTTCAATTCATTTTCAGCATAGCATATAACAGAACTTCTCAGAATCTGAACCCAACCCAACAAAAGTATTATTTCGTGATTTATCGTATCTTATCTCATCTTTAATTATCTTCTCATCTTATCTTATCTTATCTCTTGATTTCTATTTTAATATGATATTTTTAGAATAAATTTTAATGTAGCCGATTTTGTCCTCAATTGATGAAACTCATCTATTTTAAAAACGTCAACAATTCAATTATTTGGCTCAAAATCCTTCTTTAAAAAATTGCGTAATAAACTAATTCTTTGTAAGGAATCGCAAGATGAAACGGTCAAGTTTGTGTGCACTTAAGGTGCTTTGGGGTGCTTCGTGCGCCTAAGGTGAGTGTCCCCAACGTGGCGTAGTTAGGGCTAGTAGCACTCGTGTCTAAAGGGTTAGTATCATCTGTGTCTAAAGGGTTAGTATCATCTGTGTCTGAAGGGTTAGTATCATCTGTGTCTAAAGGGTTAGTATCATCTGTGTCTAAAGGGTTAGTATCATCTGTGTCTGATGGGTTAGTATCATCTGTGTCTGAAGGGTTAGTATCATCTGTGTCTGAAGGGTTAGTATCATCTGTGTCTAAAGGGTTAGTATCATCTGTGTCTGAAGGGTTAGTATCATCTGTGTCTGAAGGGTTAGTATCATCTGTGTCTGAAGGGTTAGTATCATCTGTGTCTGAAGGGTTAGTATCATCTGTGTCTGAAGGGTTAGTATCATCTGTGTCAAAAGGGTTAGTATATTCTGTGTCTGAAGGGTTAGTATCATCTGTGTCTGAAGGGTTAGTATCATCTGTGTCGAGAGCGTTAGTATCATCTGTGTCTAAAGGGTTAGTATCATCTATGTCTGAAGGGTTAGTATCATCTGTGTCAAAAGGGTTAGTATCATCTGTGTCTGAAGGGTTAGTATCATCTGTGTCTGAATGGTTAGTATCATCTGTATCTAAAGGGTAAGTATCATGTGTGTCTGAAGGGTTAGTATCATCTGTGTCTGAAGGGTTAGTATCATCTGTGTCTGAAGGGTTAGTATCATCTGTGTCTGAAGGGTTAGTATCATCTGTGTCAAAAGGGTTAGTATCATCTGTGTCAAAAGGGTTAGTATCATCTGTGTCTGAAGGGTTAGTATCATCTGTGTCTAAAGGGTTAGTATCATCTGTGTCTGAAGGGTTAGTATCATCTGTGTCAAAAGGGTTAGTATCATCTGTGTCAAAAGGGTTAGTATAATCTGTGTCTAAAGGGTTAGTATCATCTGTGTCTGAAGGGTTAGTATCATCTGTGTCAAAAGGGTTAGTATCATCTGTGTCTGAAGGATTAGTATCATCTGTGTCTAAAGGGTTAGTATCATCTGTGTCTGAAGGGTTAGTATCATCTGTGTCTAAAGGGTTAGTATCATCTGTGTCTAAAGGGTTAGTATCATCTGTGTCTGAAGGGTTAGTATCATCTGTGTCTGAAGGGTTAGTATCATCTGTGTCTAAAGGGTTAGTATCATCTGTGTCTAAAGGGTTAGTATCATCTGTGTCTAAAGGGTTAGTATCATCTGTGTCTAAAGGGTTAGTATCATCTGTGTCTAAAGGGTTAGTATCATCTGTGTCTAAAGGGTTAGTATCATCTGTGTCTAAAGGGTTAGTATCATCTGTGTCTGAAGGGTTAGTATCATCTGTGTCTAAAGGGTTAGTATCATCTGTGTCTAAAGGGTTAGTATCATCTGTATCTAAAGGGTTAGTATCATCTGTGTCTGAAGGATTAGTATCATCTGTGTCTAAAGGGTTAGTATCATCTGTGTCAAAAGGGTTAGTATCATCTGTGTCAAAAGGGTTAGTATCATCTGTGTCTAAAGGGTTAGTATCATCTGTTTCTGAAGGGTTAGTATCATCTGTGTCAAAAGGGTTAGTATCATCTGTGTCTGAAGGGTTAGTATCATCTGTGTCTGAAGGGTTAGTATCATCTGTGTCAAAAGGGTTAGTATCATCTGTGTCTGAAGGGTTCGTATCATCTGTATCTAAAGGGTTAGTATCATCTGTGTCTGAAGGGTTAGTATCATCTGTGTCAAAAGGGTTAGTATCATCTGTGTCTGAAGGGTTAGTATCATCTGTATCTAAAGGGTTAGTATCATCTGTGTCTGAAGGGTTAGTATCATCTGTGTCAAAAGGGTTAGTATCATCTGTGTCTGAAGAGTTAGTATCATCTGTGTCAAAAGGGTTAGTATCATCTGTATCTAAAGGGTTAGTATCATCTGTGTCTGAAGGGTTAGTATCATCTGTGTGGAGAGGGTTAGTATCATCTGTGTCTGAAGGGTTAGTATCATCTGTGTCGAGAGGGTTAGTATCATCTGTGTCTAAAGGGTTAGTATCATCTGTGTTTGAAGGGTTAGTATCATCTGTGTCAAAAGGGTTAGTATCATCTGTGTCAAAAGGGTTAGTATCATCTGTGTCAAAAGGGATAGTATCATCTGTGTCTGAAGGGTTAGTATCATCTGTGTCGAGAGGGTTAGTATTATCTGTGTCTGAAAGGTTAGTATCATCTGTGTCTGAAGGGTTAGTATCATCTGTGTCTGAAGGGTTAGTATCATCTGTGTCTGAAGGGTTAGTATCATCTGTGTCGAAAGGGTTAGTATCATCTGTGTCTGAAGGGTTAGTATCATCTGTGTCTGAAGGGTTAGTATCATCTGTGTCGAGAGGGTTAGTATCATCTGTGTCTGAAGGGTTAGTATCATCTGTGTCTGAAGGGTTAGTATCATCTGTGTCTGAAGGGTTAGTATCATCTGTGTCTGAAGGGTTAGTATCATCTGTGTCGAGAGGGTTAGTATCATCTGTGTCTGAAGGGTTAGTATCATCTGTGTCTAAAGGGTTAGTATCATCTGTGTCAAAAGGGTTAGTATATTCTGTGTCTGAAGGGTTAGTATCATCTGTGTCTGAATGGTTAGTATCATCTGTATCTAAAGGGTAAGTATCATGTGTGTCTGAAGGGTTAGTATCATCTGTGTCTGAAGGGTTAGTATCATCTGTGTATAAAGGGTTAGTATCATCTGTGTCTGAAGGGTTAGTATCATCTGTGTCAAAAGGGTTAGTATCATCTGTGTCTGAAGGGTTAGTATCATCTGTGTCTGAAGGGTTAGTATCATCTGTGTCTGAAGGGTTAGTATCATCTGTGTCTAAAGGATTAGTATCATCTGTGTCTGAAGGGTTGGTATCATCTGTGTCAAAAGGGTTAGTATCATCTGTGTCTGGAGGGTTAGTATCATCTTTGTCTGAAGGGTTAGTATCATCTGTGTCGAGAGCGTTAGTATCATCTGTGTCAAAAGGGTTAGTATCATCTGTGTCTGAAGGGTTAGTATCATCTGTGTCAAAAGGGTTAGTATCATCTGTGTCTGAAGGGTTAGTATCATCTGTGTCTGAATGGTTAGTATCATCTGTGTCAAAAGGGTTTGTATCATCTGTGTCTGAAGGGTTAGTATCATGTGTGTCTGAAGGGTTAGTATCATCTGTGTCTGAATGGTTAGTATCATCTGTATCTAAAGGGTTAGTATCATCTGTGTCTAAAAGGCGAGTATCATCTGTGTCTAAAGGGTTAGTATCATCTGTGTCTAAAGGGTTAGTATCATCTGTGTCTGAAGGGTTAGTATCATCTGTGTCTGAAGGGTTAGTATCATCTGTGTCTGAAGGGTTAGTATCATCTGTGTCAAAAGGGTTAGTATCATCTGTGTCTGAAGGGTTAGTATCATCTTTGTCGAGAGGGTTAGTATCATCTGTGTCTAAAGGGTTAGTATCATCTGTGTCTGAAGGGTTAGTATCATCTGTGTCTAAAGGGTTAGTATCATCTGTGTCTAAAGGGTTAGTATCATCTGTGTCTAAAGGGTTAGTATCATCTGTGTCTAAAGGGTTAGTATCATCTGTGTCTAAAGGGTTAGTATCATCTGTGTCTAAAGGGTTAGTATCATCTGTGTCTAAAGGGTTAGTATCATCTGTGTCTAAAGGGTTAGTATCATCTGTGTCTAAAGGGTTAGTATCATCTGTGTCTAAAGGGTTAGTATCATCTGTGTCTAAAGGGTTAGTATCATCTGTGTCTAAAGGGTTAGTATCATCTGTGTCTAAAGGGTTAGTATCATCTGTGTCTAAAGGGTTAGTATCATCTGTGTCTAAAGGGTTAGTATCATCTGTGTCTAAAGGGTTAGTATCATCTGTGTCTAAAGGGTTAGTATCATCTGTGTCTAAAGGGTTAGTATCATCTGTGTCTAAAGGGTTAGTATCATCTGTGTCTAAAGGGTTAGTATCATCTGTGTCTAAAGGGTTAGTATCATCTGTGTCTAAAGGGTTAGTATCATCTGTGTCTAAAGGGTTAGTATCATCTGTGTCTAAAGGGTTAGTATCATCTGTGTCTAAAGGGTTAGTATCATCTGTGTCTAAAGGGTTAGTATCATCTGTGTCTAAAGGGTTAGTATCATCTGTGTCTAAAGGGTTAGTATCATCTGTGTCTAAAGGGTTAGTATCATCTGTGTCTAAAGGGTTAGTATCATCTGTGTCTAAAGGGTTAGTATCATCTGTGTCTAAAGGGTTAGTATCATCTGTGTCTAAAGGGTTAGTATCATCTGTGTCTAAAGGGTTAGTATCATCTGTGTCTAAAGGGTTAGTATCATCTGTGTCTAAAGGGTTAGTATCATCTGTGTCTAAAGGGTTAGTATCATCTGTGTCTAAAGGGTTAGTATCATCTGTGTCTAAAGGGTTAGTATCATCTGTGTCTAAAGGGTTAGTATCATCTGTGTCTGAAGGGTTAGTATCATCTGTGTCTAAAGGGTTAGTATCATCTGTGTCTGAAGGGTTAGTATCATCTGTGTCAAAAGGGTTAGTATCATCTGTGTCTGAATGGTTAGTATAATCTGTATCTAAAGGGTTAGTATCATCTGTGTCTAAAAGGCGAGTATCATCTGTGTCTAAAGGGTTAGTATAATCTGTGTCTGAAGGGTTAGTATCATCTGATTCTTAACGGGTTAGTATCATCTGTGTCTAAAGGGTTATTATCATCTGTGTCTAAAAGGCGAGTATCATCTGTGTCAAAAGGGTTAGTATCATCTGTGTCTGAAGGGTTAGTATCATCTGTGTCTAAAGGGTTAGTATCATCTGATTCTTAAGGGTTAGTATCATCTGTGTCTAAAGGGTTATTATCATCTGTGTCTAAAAGGCGAGTATCATCTGTGTCTAAAAGGTTAGTATCATCTGTGTCTGAAGGGTTAGTATCATCTGTGTCTAAAGGGTTAGTATCATCTGTGTCTAAAGGGTTAGTATCATCTGTGTCTAATGGGTTAGTATCATCTGTGTCTAAAAGGTTAGTATCATATGTGTCTAAAGGGTTAGTATCATCTGTGTCTAAAGGGTTAGTATAATCTGTGTCTAAAGGGTTAGTATGATCTGTGTCTAAAGGGTTAGTATCATATGCGTCTAAAGGGTTAGTATCATCTGTGTCTGAAGGGTTAGTATGATCTGTGTCTAAAGGGTTAGTATCATCTGTGTCTAAAGGGTTAGTGTCATCTGTGTCTGAAGGGTTAGTATCATCTGTGTCTAAAGGGTTAGTATGATCTGTGTCTAAAGGGTTAGTATGATCTGTGTCTAAAGGGTTAGTATCATCTGTGTCTAAAGGGTTAGTGTCATCTGTGTCTGAAGGGTTAGTATCATCTGTGTCTAAAGGGTTAGTATGATCTGTGTCTAAAGGGTTAGTATGATCTGTGTCTAAAGGGTTAGTATCATCTGTGTCTAAAGGGTTAGTATCATCTTTGTCTGAATGGTTAGTATCACCTGTATCTAAAGGGTTAGTATCATCTGTGTCTAAAAGGCGAGTATCATCTGTGTCTAAAGGGTTAGTATCATCTGTGTCTAAAGGGTTAGTATCATCTGTGTCTAAAGGGTTAGTATCATCTGTGTCTAAAGGGTTAGTATCATCTGTGTCTGAAGGGTTAGTATCATCTGTGTCTAAAGGGTTAGTATCATCTGTGTCTAAAGGGTTAGTATCATCTGTGTCTAAAGGGTTAGTATCATCTGTGTCTATTCCCAATCATAGTAGACACAGATTTCCCAATCATAGTAGACACAGAAAAGGGTTAGTATCATCTGTGTCTAAAGGGTTAGTATCATCTGTGTCTAAAGGGTTAGTATCATCTGTGTCTAAAGGGTTAGTATCATTAGTGTCTAAAGGGTTAGTATCATCTGTGTCTAAAGGGTTAGTATCATCTGTGTCTGAAGGGTTAGTATCATCTTTGTCTAAAGGGTTAGTATCATCTGTATCTAAAGGGTTAGTATCATCTGTGTCTAAAGGGTTAGTATCATCTGTGTCTGAAGGGTTAGTATCATCTGTGTCTAAAGGGTTAGTATCATCTGTGTCAAAAGGGTTAGTATCATCTGTGTCAAAAGGGTTAGTATCATCTGTGTCTAAAGGGTTAGTATCATCTGTGTCTGAAGGGTTAGTATCATCTGTGTCAAAAGGGTTAGTATCATCTGTGTCTGAAGGGTTAGTATCATCTGTGTCTGAAGGGTTAGTATCATCTGTGTCAAAAGGGTTAGTATCATCTGTGTCAAAAGGGTTAGTATCATCTGTGTCTGAAGGGTTAGTATCATCTGTGTCTAAAGGGTTAGTATCATCTGTGTCTAAAGGGTTAGTATCATCTGTGTCTAAAGGGTTAGTATCATCTGTGTCTAAAGGGTTAGTATCATCTGTGTCTAAAGGGTTAGTATCATCTGTGTCTAAAGGGTTAGTATCATCTGTGTCTAAAGGGTTAGTATCATCTGTGTCTAAAGGGTTAGTATCATCTGTGTCTAAAGGGTTAGTATCATCTGTGTCTAAAGGGTTAGTATCATCTGTGTCTAAAGGGTTAGTATCATCTGTGTCTAAAGGGTTAGTATCATCTGTGTCTAAAGGGTTAGTATCATCTGTGTCTAAAGGGTTAGTATCATCTGTGTCTAAAGGGTTAGTATCATCTGTGTCTAAAGGGTTAGTATCATCTGTGTCTAAAGGGTTAGTATCATCTGTGTCTAAAGGGTTAGTATCATCTGTGTCTAAAGGGTTAGTATCATCTGTGTCTAAAGGGTTAGTATCATCTGTGTCTAAAGGGTTAGTATCATCTGTGTCTAAAGGGTTAGTATCATCTGTGTCTAAAGGGTTAGTATCATCTGTGTCTAAAGGGTTAGTATCATCTGTGTCTAAAGGGTTAGTATCATCTGTGTCTAAAGGGTTAGTATCATCTGTGTCTAAAGGGTTAGTATCATCTGTGTCTAAAGGGTTAGTATCATCTGTGTCTAAAGGGTTAGTATCATCTGTGTCTAAAGGGTTAGTATCATCTGTGTCTAAAGGGTTAGTATCATCTGTGTCTAAAGGGTTAGTATCATCTGTGTCTAAAGGGTTAGTATCATCTGTGTCTAAAGGGTTAGTATCATCTGTGTCTAAAGGGTTAGTATCATCTGTGTCTGAAGGGTTAGTATCATCTGTGTCTAAAGGGTTAGTATCATCTGTGTCAAAAGGGTTAGTATCATCTGTGTCAAAAGGGTTAGTATCATCTGTGTCTAAAGGGTTAGTATCATCTGTGTCTGAAGGGTTAGTATCATCTGTGTCTGAAGGGTTAGTATCATCTGTGTCTAAAGGGTTAGTATCATCTGTGTCTGAAGGGTTAGTATCATCTGTGTCAAAAGGGTTAGTATCATCTGTGTCTGAAGGGTTAGTATCATCTGTGTCTGAAGGGTTAGTATCATCTGTGTCTGAAGGGTTAGTATCATCTGTGTCTAAAGGATTAGTATCATCTGTGTCTGAAGGGTTAGTATCATCTGTGTCAAAAGGGTTAGTATCATCTGTGTCTGGAGGGTTAGTATCATCTTTATCGAGAGCGTTAGTATCATCTGTGTCTAAAGGGTTAGTATCATCTTTATCGAGAGCGTTAGTATCATCTGTGTCTAAAGGGTTAGTATCATCTGTGTCTGAAGGGTTAGTATCATCTGTGTCTGAATGGTTAGTATCATCTGTATCAAAAGGGTTTTATCATCTGTGTCTGAAGAGTTAGTATCATCTGTGTCTGAAGGGTTAGTATCATCTGTGTCTGAATGGTTAGTATCATCTGTATCTAAAGGGTTAGTATCATCTGTGTCTAAAAGGCGAGTATCATCTGTGTCTAAAGGGTTAGTATCATCTGTGTCTAAAGGGTTAGTATCATCTGTGTCTGAAGGGTTAGTATCATCTGTGTCTGAAGGGTTAGTATCATCTGTGTCTGAAGGGTTAGTATCATCTGTGTCAAAAGGGTTAGTATCATCTGTGTCTGAAGGGTTAGTATCATCTGTGTCGAGAGGGTTAGTATCATCTGTGTCTAAAGGGTTAGTATCATCTGTGTCTGAAGGGTTAGTATCATCTGTGTCTAAAGGGTTAGTATCATCTGTGTCAAAAGGGTTAGTATCATCTGTGTCAAAAGGGTTAGTATCATCTGTGTCTAAAGGGTTAGTATCATCTGTGTCTAAAGGGTTAGTATCATCTGTGTCTAAAGGGTTAGTATCATCTGTGTCTAAAGGGTTAGTATCATCTGTGTCTAAAGGGTTAGTATCATCTGTGTCTGAAGGGTTAGTATGATCTGTGTCTAAAGGGTTAGTATCATCTGTGTCTAAAGGGTTAGTGTCATCTGTGTCTGAAGGGTTAGTATCATCTGTGTCTAAAGGGTTAGTATGATCTGTGTCTAAAGGGTTAGTATGATCTGTGTCTAAAGGGTTAGTATCATCTGTGTCTAAAGGGTTAGTATCATCTATGTCTGAAGGGTTAGTATCATCTGTGTCTAAAGGGTTAGTATCATCTGTGTCTGAAGGGTTAGTATCATCTGTGTCTGAAGGGGAGTGTCATCCGTGTGTGAAAAGCTTAGTTCTTTTGATCTGTCTTGTTTAACAATAAAGCATGGTTAGTTTGTCTCCTTTATAAGGGAACACTTTATCATATCCATAGTCTCACACTTCTAAGGGGTCTCAAGCTTCTAATTGGCATCACATAACTATAGGGCTTTATAGTTCTAGGTTGGCATCGCGATTCTGAGAGCTCTTAAGCTTCTAATTGGCATCACGCATTTATAAGAATTAACACTTCTAGGAGGGCCTCATGTTTCTGAGAGCATAATCTTTCCCATATTTTTAATTAAAATTGAAATATTTTTATGCTATGAACTTTGCTTTCAGAGTGCAGTGATATTTTGACAATGAAAGTTGAATTCATTATGCAGATATTATTAGAAAATGAAATGGTTTTATTATAGATTTCCTCGTGCATTGTTACTTTCTTACACACATATTCTGGTGAAGGTCTCAGTTTACTCTCTTGTGACCCCTGCTAGTAAATTGACTACCAACGCCATCTGCTGAGCTGAGCAATACAACATTTTCCTCACAAAGGGTTCTGCAAACACTCTGGCTTCCCCGGGGAGATGTATTGAGGGACATTTGGTCGACAGCTGTGCTATCGTCTCCAGGACAAGGATGCAATGCTGACAGGTAGATAGTCAAACGTTTTCTGAAGTTATTCAGGGCTGCTCTTCGTCACTGCTGCATCTGTAAATGGCAAATGTGTTGAGGGACGCGAGTGTTCCGCATATGGCTTATTGACTGGGATAGGGGTCAGTTGTGCTCTATTGCGAGACAGGTCGACTGTTCTCCCAAGCTCTGCGACCTGGTGCATGAAAGAGGATCGCTTTAGTCTCCTGCCTGCCACCCAGTTTGCATGAATCTGGAACGATAGTTCATTCTCGTTTTACCGCCGATACCGGTCTACGGTATTTAGTAACTCTTTTCCCACCTTATTTGTAATGGTTCTAAATTGACTAAGACCTCTACATCAGCTGTGGGTGTTGTCCCGAATGCGCCACAGATCAATATCGGAGCCTGATTCTGGTTTCGGCCAATTTTTCCAATGCGGTTTTGCTAGCAAACGCTTGGACTGGCATACTGTAATCGATCACCGACATGACACTGCCTAGAAGTAGACCTCTAAGCGTTCTTGCAGGCACTCCCCAACTTGTGCAAGCCATTTTTTTAGCCAGATTAAGCTTTGTGGTTGCCTGGGAGCAGAGGTCTTGTACAAAATTGTGCATTTGTACCTTTGGTCCAATTTGACTTCCACGTATACCGGTTGTTTGTCCCATTTGAGCGCTAAATCGCCAACCTTGAGCACGATCTACTAATTGAGAATTTTCCGCCCGTTGGTAAAAAATGAGTAGACTGTCTTCTTGGTGTTTATTTCCTGGCGCCAACGCCGCATGATTCTGTTGGTATCAGGAAGGTCTTGCTTTAATAGCGTTTGCAGGCGGTGGACTTCCTTACCAGTGCTCCAGATGACCAAATTGTCGACATACATAGCAGCACTTGTTGCTAAAACTTGTGGCAAATTATTTATGTAAGCTAAGAAAAGAATGCAAATGAGGGCTTACACTTTCGGGAGCACTTCTTCAAGGGTCTTCTTCCTGGACGTTTCGCTGCCAAATTTTGTGTTGATTGTCCGGTCTGTGAGAAAACCAGCAACCCACATGTACATAGTGGCAGTTACTCCAAACATTTGCAACTTCAACAATAGTCCGGACCTCAGTAATAGGCTTGTCGGAGGTCAAAGATACAGCCACCGTATGCGAATTTTTCTGGAGCCCATCTGTTATGGACTTGAGAAGACGGAGCACATGGTCTACAGCGTGCATTACCTTGTGGAAGCCCTTCTGTATTGGGCTGAGGCTCCCTGTACTCTCCAGGTACCAGAAGAGCCTCTGGTTAACCATTCTCTCGGCTACCTTTCCCAATGTACGATGTTAGGTAAATTGGACAGTAGCCATCGGTTGATCGAGTTTCTTCCCTTCTTTGGGAATAAGGACGATGGTAGCGCTGAGCCAGGCTTTTGGTAGGATTTCTGTTACCCATGATTTGTTAATGATTAACAAATAGCTCTGTCCTAGTTATCGGGCCAAAGATTTTGATAATTTCATTACAGATCTTGTCCGGGCCAGGTACCTTGGCGGCGTCGCACTTGTCGATGGTGGTTTGCAACTCTGTCATATTCTAAGGCGTGGTAAAGACTTAAGCATGTGGAGCCCACCGTTGGGCCACTTCTCCATTTTATCGGAGACGGTTTAGGTTCTTGCTCTCTCAGGACTCCTTCTGCTTTCGATTATTCTTTGCAAACTGCTTCTTCAAAGCTTCGGAACTCTGGGTATATGCATTTTTACTAATTTAAACAATAAGAAACATATTTTTGTCACAAAAAAGAAAACCACATACTTCACGAAATTAGTTTACGTAAGGCAAGGGGAGCTATGACACAACCGTTTAAAAATGTATAATCCTGAACCTCCTAAATCATGCGCTAGCCATGACACTAATAAAGACTAGCTTTCCTGATGTGGCAGGTACACGACTGTTAAGGACATCCCTTTCAAGTCGTACTAGGTAACTACTGTCAAAGGCTACCTCCACCGGTCACAAAAAAGTCAACCATTATATTCATAAAGCTAGAAATGCACAGGCCCACTCCAGGTCAGGTAATAAAAATGTTCGTAATGCTTTTATCATTGCTTTTTTAAATGTCGTTGAACTTAAAATATATTTGTTCCAAAGGTTAACAGTGCTATTGATAGGGCAAGCTCTACGAGAGCTACGTGCAGTGCTGTTGATAGGGTAAGCTCTACGAGAGCTACATACAGTGCTGTTGATAGGGAAAGCTCTACGAGAGCTACATACAGTGCTGTTGATAGGGCAAGCTCTATAAGAGCTACGTACAGTGCTGTTGATAGGGAAAGCTCTACGAGAGCTACGTACAGTGCTGTTGATAGGGCAAGCTCTACGAGAGCTACTTACAGTGCTGTTGATAGGGCAAGCTCTACGAGAGCTACATACAGTGATGTTAATAGGGCCAGCTCTACGAGAGCTACGTACTGTGCTGTTGATAGGGCAACCTATACGAGAGCTAGGTACAGTGCTGTTGATAGGGCAGGTTGTGATGGAGCTACTTACAGTGCTGTTGATGTTGCATGCTGTACATTAGCTACATACAGTGCCGTTGATAGGGCAAGCTGTGCAAGAGCTGGATACAGATCTGTTAATAGGCCGAGCTGAACTAACGCTACATACAGTGCTGTTGATAGGGCATGCTGTTTTACGAGCAATATGTTCTGTAATGAAATCTTTGGTTGTAGGGGTATCTTGGTAAAATTGGATTTATTGTTCCCATTGGTTTTGTACGATGTCTAGCTACCGTGAAGACTTAATGATAACGCCATGAAGTGTGTGACTTGGTCCAACAGTAAATCAGTTACGAAGAGTAGCGTTAAAACGATTAAACTTGTTAAAGCCTTTGGTACAAATACATTTCATTTTTTAACGACCATTGAGTAAATCAATAGCAAAAGCATTAAGAATAATTTTATTTCCTGACGTGTAGAGAACCTTTGCGTCTTTCACGTTGTGCATGTAATGGCGTGTCTTTTACGACGGAGTAGGGGGTATTCTTTAGCATGGATTACCTAGTAAGACTTGAGGTGGGTGTCCCTGAGTGATAGTGGGTTAGGGAGTGAGCGTTAGATAGACGATAGAGAGAGAGGGGTGGCAAGATTGAAATATAGAGAAAACATGACAGAGAGAGAGATTGAACAATAAATTGAAAGAAAAGGTGAGAGATAGAACGGTCGTGAGGGAGATTGAGAGAGACTTTGTGTGAGAAGTAGGGAGATATGGTGAGAGAGAGAGAAGTGAGAGAGAGTGAGAGGGAGATTGAGAGAGACTTTGTGTGAGAAATAGGGAGATATGGTGAGAGAGAGAGAAGTGAGAGAGAGTGAGAGGGAGATTGAGAGAGACTTTGTGTGAGAAATAGGGAGATATGGTAAGAGAGACAGAGAAGTGAGAGAGAGTGAGAGGGAGATTGAGAGAGAAAAAAAGAGAGAGTGAAGCGAAGAAAGAGAGAGATAGAGAGTTTTAGTGATGACAGAGACGGGAGACAAAGCAATCCTCTCTCATGCACCAGTTCGCGGAGCTTGAGAGAACAGTCGACCTAACTCGCAATAGAGAACGACTGACCCCTAAACCCAGTCAACCCGCCATATGCGGAATCCTCACGCCCCTCCATACATTTGGCCTTGACCGATACAGTGGTAACGAATCGTAGCCCTAAACATGTTCAGAAAGCTGCAGCCCTTGAGACCATGGCTGTGTTTTCCAACATACCAGTAAAAGTGTTTACAGACGCCTCTTCCAATCTGCGAGAAAGAACCTCTGGGTATGGTGCGCTCATACTATACCCAGCAGGGGCGCACCCGAGTGAAGAGCTCTCAGGGCCAGTGGGACTGCAGCATGAAATTTCGATGCGGAGCTGGAGGCTATTCACAAAGACCTAGAGAGAGTGTATCACATATCAAGAGGGTCGGAGCATGCTGGGATCGATGTGATCGTGTACTCTGACTCGAGATCTGCTCTTGAGATCTTGAAAAAGAGACAAGGCACCACTCACATAGTTGACGTTATCATTGATGACATGTGCAAAATCAGTGAACTATGTGCAATGGATCCCAGAAAAAATTTAAATGACTCATAGCTCAGCTGATGGAGCTGATGGCCAATTTACTAGCCGGGGTCTTAAGAGAGTAATCTCAGACCTTAACCAAAATATGTGTTAGTGATGACTGAAGAACATGCCAAGTACAGAAAGATAAAACAAATTGTGATATGGTTCAGTTTTATAGAGTCTGTGTGAGTTGCCATGGTTTGGGATGGATGTGTTCATATACCGTATATAATGCTTCCTCCTTTCTCTAATCCGCCTCTGTATTTTTTATGATATTTTTATTTCTAATGATATGCTGGCCAGTTTTTGTCACGTCTGACGACTATAAAGGCACACGATTTGGCTGCTCTAGTCACCTTCAAACATCGTGGCCATACCTGTGATCTGAAAAGTTCTGCCAAGTAAAGGACATCTTTTGAATTCAAGCTAACATGTAAGTCATCATCATCATCGTCACTATGTCTCTTAGTCATTGGCCCGTTGGCGCGCCACAGATAACATGAAAACTATCCCCCTACACTCCTCCGTGTTTTCTGCGCTTCGTGCAGCATCGCTCAGCTTTAGTCCGGTCCAGGCTGTGATGTTATCTTCCTTTTCTTGTCCATACTCTCCTTGTGCTCTTTATGATTTCTTTGATGAGCGATCGTTTTCTTTTCACGTTGCCAAAACAATCCAGTTTGCGCTTTTTTTTGTGTTCACAGGAATTCAACTGCTCAACTGCTTGAAGAATGTTTTCTTTGACTTGTTCGTTAGAGATATGGTCTCTATAGCAGATTTAAAGAATGCTTCTAACACATCTCATCTCCAACACTTTTATTTGTCTTTCACGTTCTACTGTTAACATCCAGGACTCACAGGCATACATGAAAATGGAGAGGACTTTAAGCAGGCTGGGGGCTATATTTTTCTCATCCCATGTTTCCTTAAGCATCGTTTATGCTGTTGTGGTCTGGGCATCAATTCGGTATTGGGGCCTTCTTCCGAGACTATAGCTCCTGGGCACTTGAAGCTGCCTACAGCTCTAATCTTTACTCTCCGCGCTTAATGTCAGTGGAGATACCTTAGGTGTCATTCGTCGTCAATTTCGCCTTTTCTGCCCAGATTTGCATGCCAAAGGACGATAAAGTCTCGTCGAGACTTAACTCTTCTTCGTTTCTAACCAGTCCATCCATGTCATCCGCAAAACGCAGAATGGTTATTGTTGTACCAGCAATGCTGGCTGTCCCTACATGCTCCTCCATTGCATCTGACTAAATTATCTCCAAGAAGATGTTGAACATGGTGGGGGCGAGCAAGCAGCCCTGACGTTCTCAAACCGTGGTCTTGAACCATTCTCCGGTTTGTTTCGATGTTGTAGTGCCGCATGGTGGCCCATAAGTACACTGCCGAAGCCAACAAGTCTATATACAGTTTTAAACAAAAACTGCAGATGTCTTAGAGAATTAATGAAATACTTGTGTTAGAGAGTTACCAAGTAACCACATGGAAAAGTATCTACAAATTCGAGTGACCACAGAGACAAGCGACCCACCAGACAAACGAGAACATGGGCATATCAGAGCATGGAAAAAATACAACACGGTCACAGGAACACAAGGATTAATTGATTAATGGAAAAGTGACCACATGCACAAGTGACCACACGGGCTAGTAACTACACAGACAAGTGAGAAAACAAACCGACAAGTGACAATATAGAAAAACAAACAAACAAAGAAAAAACAAACAAAAAACACGGACGAAAATATCACATGGACCAGTGACCACATAGACAAGTGATCACACAGAGAAGTGACTACATAGACAAGTGAACACATGGACACGATATCATACAGACAAGTGACCACACAGACAAGTGACCACATAGACAAGTGACCACACAGACAAGTGACAACATAGACAATTGACCATACAGACAAGTTACCACATATACAAGTGACTCCACAGACAAGTGACCACACAGACAAGTGACCACATAGACAAGTGACCACATAGACAAGTGACCACATAAACAAGTGACCACCCATACAAAGGAACAAAAAGACAATTGAAAACACAGACAAATGACCACATAGACAAGTGATTAGACAGACAAGAGACCACACAGACAAGTGACCACATGTACACGATATCGTACAGACATGTGACCACACAGACAAGTGACCACATAGACAAGTGACCACACAGACTAGTGACCACAAATACAAGTGACCACACAGACAAGTAGCCTCACAGACCAATGACCACAAAGACAAGTGACCACATGTACACGATATCATACAGACACGTGACCACATAGACAAGTGACCACACAGACAAGTGACTACATAGACAAGTGAACAAACATACAACTGACCATACTGACAATTTACCACATGGACACGATATCATACAGACAAGTTACCACACAGACAAGTGACCACATAGACAAGTGACCACACAGACAAGTTCGCACACAGACAAGTAACCACATAGACAAGTGACAACTTAGAGACGATATCATAAAGACAAGTGACAACACAGACAAGTGAACACACAGGCAATTGAACACATGTACACGATATCATACAGAAAAGTGGCCACATAGACAATTGACCACATAGTCACGATAGCATACATACAAGTGACCACATAGACAAGTGACCACACAGACAAGTGACAACATAGACAATTGACCATACAGACAAGTGACCACATATACAAGTGACTCCACAGACAAGTGACCACACAGACAAGTGACAACATAGACAAGTGACCACACAGACAAGTGACCACTTGTACACGATATCATACAGACAAGTGATACACAGAAAAGTGTCCACCTGTACACGACATCAGGCAGACACGTGACCACAAGGACAAGTGACCACACAGACAAGTCACCACATGCACACGATATCATACAGACTAGAGACCACACAGACAAGTGACCATGTAGACAAGTGACCACGTAGACAAGTGACCACACAGAAAAGTGACCTCAAATATATGTGAACACAAAGACATGTGACCCCACTGACAAGTGACCCCACTGACAAGTGACCCCACTGACAAGTGACCCCACTGACAAGTGACCCCACTGACAAGTGACCCCATTGACAAGTTACCACATGGACAAATAAACACGGACAAATGACTGCGGGGGACAATTTTTTAAAAGAGAAAAACAATTTACACGGAACAGTTACCTCAGAGATTTTGGACAAATCATCGTACAACAACACAAAAATAATTAAAAGCAAATTACATAATGAGAATACTAATTATGAAAATTAACCCCCCACATAATGAGAACCACTTCTGTCATCTACGCACCCTGGGTCTACTGCGTCCTCAACTCAATAAGAGAACAGTCAATGCTGTAGCGGTAACTCCAGTCAAGTTTAGATTGCTGTAACAGTTGTTTGTGGGGTTTACCTCAGAACCAAATTCCGAGACTCCAGAAGTTAAAAAATACTGCAGCACGTATTGTATCGCGGATCAAGAAATGTGACCACATCACCCCAGTTCTACGAGATCTCCATTGAGTTCCTGTGAGAAAGCGCATTGATTTCAAAATTCTGTCCCTGGCGTACAGCTGCATAGAAGGCTTTGCAGCTGAATATCTCAAAGAACTGATTTATAAACATATATCCTTAAAGAACCTGCGGTCTTCAACACAGTCCTACTAAAAATTCCCAGTTTGGATGAACACAGAAAAAGTCTTACATAGTGTGCTCCTTGGAAGCGATAGCGCCAAAATTATGGAACAGTTTGCATCAATCTTTGAGGGGAATTGAAAATGATTTTAAAAATCCTAGATTTAAGAATTCCAGAGCGCAGCGAGTGAGCTAAAATAGCATGGATACCAGCGCTACATAAATAGTCAATCAATCACACCTACCGACAGACCGACAGACAGACCGACCGACAGACAAACCGACGGACAGATTGACGGACAGATTGACGGACAGACCGAAAAACAGTCCTCAGACAGACCGACCAAAAGACAGAATGACGGACAGACAGATAGATGATAAGAAGGTAGATAGATAGATAGATAGATAGATAGATAGATAGATAGATAGATAGATAGATAGATAGATAGATAGATAGATAGATAGATAGATAGATAGATAGATAGATAGATAGATAGATAGATAGATAGGTAGGTAG
>CAXITT010000080.1:305876-308376 GCA_964033795.1 Lymnaea stagnalis
TATATATATATATATATATATGTGTGTGTGTGTGTGTGTCACCTATGCGCTACTTTACCCTTTATCCGAATGCGATAAAACTTTTGTGAGTTGTGCATACGCCAGAAGTTTTGTCTGAATTATTACACACATTTTACAATATTCTGTTTTGGTCCCAAGGCATAAATTATTTATTTTCTGTTATACTGTCATGAGCTAAATGTAATTTCAGTATTCTTTCCTATAATATACCATTCATTCTATTGTGCTAAGATTTTAGGAAAATTGTTGTTCGCAAACCCGCAAATTATTATTTTTTCCTTATAGCTATACACCTATAATTTCACACAGAGCAATTGCATGAATGGAAAGAATTGAATAAAATGAAAGCGACAATTTTCCACATAATAATATGGTTTCTGAATTGGTACAACCATTTTACAATTTGGTGTTTGGTGCCGGAAGCTTAAATTTTTTAAAGCAATTTTGTGAGCTATATAAATATAATTTCAAACACAGCTGCTGCATGGGTGGATCTATCGCTACAAGTGTGTGGACTAAATTTTGAAAATCTATACTTCTCACGTGGAAAGCTGTATGTGGTGTGTTCACGAGCCGTAAAACCTTCTAATTTATTGCTTTAAGCAAAATGAACATACACATATAGATACAAAGAAAATGTAATATCTCTTTTTTTCATAAATATAAATCGATAGGATTTAGATAATATTTTAATCCACGAAAAATGTACACAAGAATGAAAAAAAAGAAAAACATATTTTCTATTTTTTTAAAAAAATTCGAAAAAGTAATTAAAACATAAAAAAACATTTTTCTTTGTATGAAATTGCAATGCATTCCGGGTTCTCGCTAGTATATAAGAATGAGCTTGAGTGACATAATGCCAAAGAGCCTACACGATTTAAGTACGTTCGGATTCCTAAAAACAGTCATAGTTATTTTCTATTATTTAACGGAAATCTAATCAATTGAAATGCGCAAGAAATAATTTCAATCCGCTTTTATTTTATTAAAAGGTAAATTTATTTATTATAAATTACAAATACATTTAAAGGATCAATTAAGGAGCTATTTTAAGCATTTTATATGTGTTTGAAAGTTATCCAAAAAAAATCATGACCAAAGAATTATGCCATAATCAAATTTATCGGGAAAACCCAAGCATCAGTCGTTTTTTAGTGCGTCCTTTAGTGCGTTGTTAATATTGTGAAATAAAATTAAAATTAACTTGTTCTTAATAATAACGAAAATGACGTCAAAGCGCAAATAGACTATTTCGCCAAAACTCTTAGGTTCCTTTAAATTTAATAACCGCGCGTGACAAAACTGATGATGTATTGTCCATTCTTAAAAGTAAAATTAATAAATACAATTGGTTGCTTTTTTTAATTGTTAATAAAACACACAGACATTTTTGCTTTGTATATTTCAACATTTAAAAAGTTTTGCCTTTTTTGATTTAAAAAATATACTTTTTAAAATTTATAAGGTAAAAAATGCTAAACTTTAAATATAATTATAATAAGAAAATGCGATGTAAGTCAATCAGTGCAGCACAGCTCCATAGCTAAATAGCATTCACTAATCCACTTATACCTAATATAAATAAGAACGAACACTATGAATTGAAAAATATGTTACTTTTTGGTATGGAAGGGACGGCAATCTGGTTGAAGATTTTCTAAATTTAATTAAATCTGAGTGGCGGAGGGGTTGGTTACTTTGTCCCAGGCAGCACAAGATACGTCTCAAAATAAAGGAATGAATTTGACAAATAATTAACCTTCTTGGGTACATTTAAATCGGAGGTAGGAAATAGGATGTGTAGGCCTACATTTTTACGTGGATGACAATATATTTAAATCCTATGGTATTCCATTTTTGAAAAAAAGTGATGCTGCATTCTCTTTTTACAAATTTTAATATAGGTATTTTCATTTGGCCAAAGCAGCACAAGATAAGTCTTAAAATAAAGGAATGATTTTGATAAATAATTAACCTTCTTTGATACATACATTCCGGAGGTAGGAAATAGGATGTGTACATTTTTCGTGGACTAAAATATATTTAAAGCTCTATCGTATTAAAATTTGTGAAACAAAAATAGATATTATATTCTCTTTCTACAAATAAACATATGTTTACCAATTAAGAAAATCAATGGCGTTAACAAATCTTCCGGTAAATTTATTTGAGTATATCCATGAATATCAAAACCCCAATCATTTTTACAAACTTGAAAATTAAATTTTGACAAGCCAAGATTGGCTGATATAATTTTCTTTTTTTTTTTTAAAGTGAAAATATATTTTTGTTGTTACATTGCAAAAAGTAAAATGGTGTGTATTTTTATGAAATTAACAATTTAATTTTTTTAAAATAGACATTGCAATCTGATAAAGGGGCGAAAAACAATTGTGATAGTTTTCTTAGATAAAAGAATTCTTTGTTTTACAGTTTTTTGGTATTGTATAGTTTTTAAAAAAAGTAAAAAATGTGT
>CAXITT010000080.1:313376-328812 GCA_964033795.1 Lymnaea stagnalis
ATCTATATTTCTAGCAGATTTTTCTAAATTTTTTCCAATGAATAATAAAGTATAATTAATTTTTTTTTTCCAGCTCAAGTCCATGATGGGTTTTTGTTACTTTTACCTGATCGCCATTCTTGGAAGTCTTCTACTCGGAAATGAAGGTAATTGATATGCAATGAAGGGAACAGGTGAATGTGTTAGTCAATGGTGCTCTGCATTATTAACATTGTGGTTCAAAGATTTTAAAGTGTTGAATTATTTTCTATATTCAAAGTTGAGCATTGCAAGGTCGTCATCTTGTCCGACCATTTTAAGTGGATTATTTCCCTCATTTATTCATGTGCATTATGTCCAACATTAATTACGAAATAACTAAATGACAGAATTATTTTTGTGTAAGATTTGGTTACATTTTTGTAAAAAAATACTATAAGGTAAATATGTTATGTAATAGTATTTTGATTTGATTTTTCTAGGTGCTTCCGTTGTGTTCACAGCTCAGCCAACATTCGTGATGGACGGATTCAATCAAACACTGAGTCTGAGATGTTCTCTTGATGTAAATTATGTTGTCTTACTATGTTCTTGAGATGCGATGGATTATTTTATTGATACAAATCTAGTGGCATATTTTACACTACTATACACAAATATAACAATTTAAACAGAAGATATCTAATATATTTCTACAGTGTAAAAGTTAGCAATCTATTAACTCAGTAATATTATTGAGTTTAAATAAGGAGTATTTAGATTTATTAACTGCTGGATATAGACATGTAAATAAGTAGCTTTTAGTCTTTTTTATTTAAAAAGTTGTTTTAAAGTAAATTAGGTGGCAAATTGTGTTGGTAAAGTTTAGAAAAATTAGTTTAACAGTAAATGTTAGACCAAAGACTTTTATATGTACACGTTTTTTGTTGTTGTTGATTTTTTTTTCGAGCATACACGCTATAATCAGTCATAGTAAAAATTCTATTTCCAAAGTTCAAGAAAATAAACCTTCCCAATCAAACTGATCTAAAGTAAAAAAAAAAACTTTCAACTGTTTGGATACGATTTGATAAAAAAATAGTTTACCATCAATTAAAAATGTTAAAGATATTTATTATTTACCTAAGTTAACAGTTTAAAATTATCAACATCGATCAGATTTAATATGTTAAAATATTTTCTTTACATGATCCACTTCGATATTTAAAATCAAATTTGAGGGAATGGCTAGATTAGATCAATAAATGATCCATTTCGATGTTTCAAATCAAGTTCGAGGGAATATTGCAATGGCAACATTAGATTAATAAATGATCCATTTCGATGTTTCAAACCAAGTTTAAAGGAATATTGCAATGGCTACATACGACCAATACATAATCAATTTAGGTGTTTCAAATCAAGTTTGAAGGATAGTGCAAAATCTACATACGATCAATAAATATGTAATGTTTAAATAAAATGATGAATAATTTCTAAAAGTGGAATAAGATATACAATTTTGTTTTAATGTATTTATTTCCAGAACAATCGAAAGGACAAAGATCGGGAAATTCAATCTATTTTTATCACACGAGGCAAGTTCATTTGTTTTTCGATAATTTTAATGACTTATTAAGGCTTACCTTCCCTTTTAAAAAGTTGAACTAATTATTAAACTTTATTTCGCTTTAACTTTTCTTATTAATAAAGTCTGCATTAGTTTATTGCATATCTAAATGAAAGGTCTCAAGTAAATGAAATTATTAAATATAATTTGATACAATATATGTCGTTCTATTTATCTTTTATTTATTTTAATATAATTTTAGCCCAAAATTCAATTTTTGTTCCATTATCCCTACAAGCGGATTGTTTCATAATTTTATATTGCAAGTTTATTTGGTTGTCACTTTTTTTAAAAAAAGGTTTAACAAAGGAGACACACAAAGAAACAGTTGCATACATAAAACAGGGTGAAAATGCCACGGCAAAAGCTGACCTTCTTTTTATTAACGTCACTGGACTTTTGAATCATACAGACCCTGAAGGACAAGGTTATCTGAATTTAGAATGGAAAGAATCTAGTGCAAAACAAGCAGCAGTTTATGAATGTAAAGTAAAAACAGCATTAGGTACGAAGAACGCAACTTTAAACATTAAGAACGTTGTTATTGAAAGTAAACACCTTTTAGAAAAAATATCTGGATTGGAAAAGGAAACTCTCAAAATTGAAACACTTGAACAAACTAATTCACAAAAAATTGATGCGTTTGAGAAAATTGTCAATCTTCGCCTATCTGCAATTGAGAATACCCTGAATGCCGTAGCGGGACTACACATGGAAACAGGTGCTGTTAACAGCGTCAAAGAAGAATTTGACAAGAAGCATGGGCATAATAAAAAGCTAAGAAAATTAGTCGACTTTAAAGTCCCTTACCAAAGAACCCCTGTTGTCTATGGCGCCATTTCAAAACTTGACAGTTCTAAGCATGCGAATCTTAGGATTAGGTTCTTCATTGTTGACATCAGTCGCTATTCTTTCACACTTGAGATTGAAACTTGGGCTGATACAACGCTCCATGAAGTTCAAATAAGTTGGTTGAGTTTCGACACTACGCTGTGAATGCCTAGAAGACCGTAACATAAACTGTGAGACCTCGGCTTCATCACATTTTTATTTAAACAATAAGTAACATTTCTTTATTGTAAAAGGAAAATTTAGAAGTTATATTAATAGAAGTTGTTAATACACTTTTTTGTTTTAATTATTAACAAAATGTTTTGATTGAACCTATAACTATTCAATTTTAAACTGTAGAAATAAAATTAAACTTAAACATCTTTGTTATTGTTATATTTATTGATTCAAACGTTACGAAAAAATGAAATAATTTAAAGAAATAATTTTAACATTTTGTTCAATAGAAAAATATAAAATGTTCACCTTAAAGTCATTGAATTATTCTAAATATCAGTTTATATATTGTTAAAAAGAAATGTTAAAACAAAGAAAATATTTTTTAAAATCTAAATAAGAAGAATACAATTCTTTTTATGTAATGGAATAGTTTTGAAAACCATTTGAATACGACGTACACAATTAATTTCAGATAGGGATGAATATTCAAACGTTAAGAAAAAATAAAATAATTTAATGAAATAATTTTAACATTTTGATCAATAGAAAAAAATATTAAATTTTCACCTTAAGTTCAATGAATTATTCTAAATATCCATTGATGCATTGGTAAAAAGAAATGTGAAAACATAGAAAATATTTTTTTACATATAAATAAGAAGAATAAAATTTGTTTTAGGTAATGAAATAGTTTTGAAAACCATTTGAATATGATGTACACAATTAAGTTCAGATTTGGATGACTATTTAAATCGGATGTAGACAATTACGTTAAGATAAGGGTTTCTAATTAATCATGAATGAAGGGTTAGAAAATATTGATTTTTATTCTAAAATGTACTTTTATTGCAATTTATGTCCATGGATTCGGCAAATCAGTACCAAACCAATTGATTCAAAACTAATATTATGCAGGTATGTTGTTCGAACGAAAATTAATTCAAACTGAAGGTAGTTGAGGAAATATTATTTATAATTCAATTTTAGATTTCTCTCTCTCTCTCTCTCTCTCTATATATATATATATATATATATACAATAATAATGAGGTATGTTGACCGTAAGGCAAAAAAACTGAAAGCATTTAAGAACGATCGGATTTGTAAAGGACGATCATAATTATTTTCTTTTATTTTACAAAATCATTTTAATGCGCAAAAAAATTAATTAATTATCCAGTTTTATTGTAGTAAAATTTTAATTCTTATTTTTATCAATTGCAAATACATTTAAAGTAATAACTTAAATATCTATCTTAAGCCTTTTATGTTCCTTTGAAAGTTACGGACAAAAATTATGATAAGAGAATAACACCGCAATCGCATTTGTCGGGAAACCCAGAAAATCAGTGATTTTTAGTGAATTTTCAGTGCATTGTTAAATTTGTAAAAAAAAAAATAATTAATTTCAACTAAATAAACACGAATGGTATATTTTAGCTAAAAACTTTAAATTTCTATGATTTTACAATCATCATCATCATCATATGTCCTTGGGTCGCCACAGATGACATGTGAACTATCCTCCTCCATGCCTCTCTGTCTTCAGCACTACGCACTGCATCGCCCCGTGTTAGTCCTGTCCACTCTTTGATGTTATCCTCCCATCTTTTTCTTTGTCTTCCCCCTCTTCTCCCTCTTCTTGTGGTGCCCTGCAATATTTCTTTGGCAAGCCCTTGTTTTCTTGTTACGTGGCCGTACCATTGAAGTTTGCGTTTTTTTCACAGTCACTAGTAGTTCATCGTACTGCCAAATTGCCTGGCGAACACTTTCTTTCACTGTATCATTGGAGGTATGGTCCCTATAGCAGACACCAAAAATGCTTCTGAAGCATCTCATTTCCATCGCCTTTATTTTCCTTTCAAGATCTGCTGTTAATGTCCAGGATTCGCAGGCATACAGGAAAATGGAGAGGACTAATGAACTCATCAGCCTGATTTTGGAGCTGGGGGCTATATTTGTGTCACTCCATATTTCTTGAGCCTCTTTAGTGCTTTTGTAGTCTGCGCGATCCTGGACATCAGTTTAGGCTTGGAGCCTCCTTCTGACGCTATTGCTATATAAGCTAAATTATGGGGGCTAATATTCAGCCAAATAAATATTTCTTTAAAATTTCTATACAGCAAAAAAAATTGTTTTGAGCAGTTACGATAAATCTTATTTAATTTTCGAAATCATCGTCCGAAAATTCATGAAACAGAACTTAATCAATTAGAATTTTATTAAGATTTTAATAAAGCTTAATTCAGTGAGAACGAATTTTTTTTATTAGGATTTTGCTCAAGAATCAAAATATTATTCAAAAGAAATGGGTTTTTAAAATTGAATACTAGAATAAATGAACCGATGTTATCGGAATAATAATGATTGGACCTTTATGATAATTTCTACCTGCTATTGCAAATACTCATCACAATTCCTAATTTTAAAAATAAGCATCTATGTAATGATATTTACGATTCTAACATCATTAAGTTTTGAGACGTAATTATTTGCAATACATTATACGCATACACTACACCATTTACGCCCCTAAACTCCTTTTCTTTTCCTCTAAAAATAATCATCAAATACCGAATCTAAATCTAAATATATTATGTAACTTTTGTCACTAAAAAGTTAATATGGGGAAAATTTCTAGACTAGAGAAATACTTTACATTTACCCCTTTTCGTGACCTTGAATTACAACACTTACTTTTTTTCGCTAAAAATTGTGAAAACATAATCTTAATGTTACAACAAAAACTTTAAATATGATATAAATAACTTGTATATTAAATTAATTTAATATTTTGATATCTTCTTCAAAAATTTAAATGAATGAAATAGCAAAACCTACCACCCTCACAATTTAACTGCCAAAAAATATTCATAAAAAATCTTAGCATACTTCTTGCCGACCCCGATGTAAACAGGGCTCTCTAATCCCCTCCACTGGTTCTCTTTAGACGGGACAGAAATCTAGGATGTATTCTTGTTTAAAGTCGCCTTTGGTGTGAACCGTCTTACGTTGGTACTAAACCATGCTTAAGAAGCCGCCGCAGGACTTGTCGCTTTACACTCCAAACTGAAAGCATTAGCCTCCCTGAAGGTACCTTTACCATTAAAGAGGGTTTCACCTGTGCCAGCCGTAATGTAATATATGAGATTGTGTGCCGTAGATGCCAACCTAGTTACATAGGTGAAACTGGGAGAAGGTTGGCTGATAGATTTACTGAACATTTATTGGGATATTGAGCAGTGTTAACCTTCCCAGTCTCTTCTCATTTCAACAGCAAAACACATAAACAAGCATTTGATGTAACCATTACGGCACTTATTTCATGCAGTAACACACCAGAGAGGGTTAAATTGGGAGAAATAAATGTATTCAGCTGTTGGCACTATATCTCCTTATGGTTTTAATCAAATAGTATCTTACTGATGTTTCTCTAACTCCCTATAATTCATCTACTTTCTTATTGCGGTGTGTATCCCTGATTATTCTGGTCCATTGTTATTGTGGACCTCATTTTTCACAGTGTCGCTATTTATATTCCCTGGCTTCCTGTGCACCCACTTCCGGAGACAACAATGGATATTTCTTAAGTTGTTTACTTTGCTCTGTTTTTTTGTGTGATATTTTCAATTCTACTGTTAGCTGAATAAGGCTTTATGCCAAAACGTCCTTATGTTTTTGTCCTGTTCTCTATTTCAAGCTTCCACATTACCTCATTTTGCTATTTCATTCATTTACTAAGCTTGATTATACTCCTTTAATTTATATTTCAAAAATGTATACAAAATTTGCCTTGTTTTTAAAAAAATTATATATTATCAGAATATTGTAAAACAAATATTTCTTTTATATAAAGAAGTATCTCGTCGCAACCATATCTATAACAGATTGGAGTGTCTTTTAAAAAAATGTTAATTTCATAAAAATAAACGCCGACTTTACTTTCGCAAAATAGAAATAAAAATAGATTTTCATTAATTTGATAGAAAATCGCAATTTTTTTAAAATTAAATTTTCAAGTGCGTAAAATAATTGGGTTTTGAAATCAGTGGTTATACCTATAAAAATGTACCCACGATTTATTAACACCATTGATTTTATTAATTGGTAAACTTATGTTTATTTGTAAAAAGGGAATGTAACATCTATTTTTTTTCACAAATGTTATACCATAGGATTTAAATATTGTGTCATCCACGTAAAAATGTACACAATCTTATTTCCTACCTTCGAAATGTAAGTACCCAAGAAGGCTAACTATTTATCAAATTCATTAATATATTACGAAACATATCTCATGTTGCCTAGGCAAAATGACCAGTCCCCCTCACCTCCTTTAGATTTTAAAAGAAAAATCAATAAAATGCTCCACTGATTTTTAGCCCCTTCTGTACTCAAATGACATAATTTGCACTTCATATGGTTTTCTTTTTTTTTGGATGAATAATAAGGTGCTTTAATGAATGCTATTTGGGTATGGAGTTAATAAAAGTATATTATAGGAATTTAAAAATGTAAAAAATTATTTATTGTTCAAAATACAAAACTTAGTGTTTTTTATTAACAATTTAAAAAGCAATCAATTATATTTATGATTTTTACATTTGACAAACGGAAAATACAGTATCAGTTTAATAACGCGCGATTGACAACAAGATGGCTGATATCTCAAATAACTGTAGATCCCAAATGGAAATTCCGTATAAAAAAATCATAGAAAGTGGTTATAAAACGTACCAACAGTTAAAAGAAGAAGAAAACAGATATAACTGATCGGAAGACAGCTTAGACGCGAACACGGTGAACGCGATCGACTATCGAAAGTGGAATCATTTGTGTTTTGAAAGACAAAGAATCTTGAAGGAACCTGAAATTGTATAGTTTATTTCACCGAACAACATCTCGGAGTGTAGGCGCTTCGGTAAAGCAAGAAGAACAGCCGAAAATTATTTTTAGAAATTGGCTTTAGCGAAAGAAAATTTGAACTTTTAATTATTTTTAATTTTAATATGGTTAGGCATGGAGAGGGATGAGCGCCACCATGCGACAACTGCCCTACATACGTTACATGTCCATGAGAACAGATTCACAATCCATACCGGCTCGGCCGTCACCGAAGTTACCACGGGATGCGCCTACCGTCGTTGATCGGTACGGAGGTGGAAAATATGCTACTGTTCAGCAAAATAGGAAGTATCAGTGCCCAGAATAATATTACACTAGGTACCTGGAACGTGAGATCGTTGAGGCTTCAGACAAGGACGTGGAACTACTGAGCAGATCCTAAACCTCCGAATACACCAACAAAACCATTACAACGTCTTTGTGGACTTCAAGAAAGCATTTGACAGGGTTTGGCATGCTTTTTTATGGACCACCATGAGGCACTACAACATCAACACAAACCTAACCAGAATGATATGCAACCTCTATGATAAGGCATCCAGTGCAGTCTTCCTTAACAATAACATCGCGGAATGTTTGAAGACCACGGTTGGAGTACGACAAGGCTGACTGCTCACTCCCCCAACCTGTTCATTATCTTCCTAGAGAGAATTAAGTCAGATGATATGCAAGCGAATGAATGGACAGTCAGCATTGGTGGCAGAAGAATCTCCAACCTACGCTTTGCGGACGACATAGACGGACTGGCTGGGAACGAAGAAGAGCTAGACGATCTGGTAAAGCGTCTCGACAAGAGCTCGGCATGCTAATCAGTACCGAAAAGACAAAACTGATGAAAAAAAACACCACAGGCATCACCACTGAAATTAAGGTCGGGGAAGAAAGACTAGAGACTGTAGGCCTCTTCAAATACCTAGGAGCAATAGCGTCAGACGAAGGCTCCAAGCCTAAACTGATGTCAAGGATAGCGCAGACTACAAAAGCACTAAAGAGGCTCAAGAAATATGGAGTGACACAAATATAGCCCCCAGCTCCAAAATCAGGATGATGAGCTCATTTGTCCTCTCAATTTTCCTGTATGCCTGCCAATCCTGGACATTAACAGCAGATCTTGAAAGGAAAATAAAGGCGATGGAAATGAGATGCTTCAGAAGCATTTTTGGTGTCTGCTATAGGGACTATATCTCCAATGATACAGTGAAAGAAAGTGTTCGCCAGGCAATTAGGCAGTACGATGAACTACTAGTGACTGTGAAAAAACGCAAACTTCAATGGTACGGCCACGTAACAAGAAAACAAGGGCTTGCCAAAGAAATTATGCAGGGCGCGACAAGAGGAGGGAGAAGAGGGGGAAGACAAAGAAAAAGATGGGAGTATAACATCAAAGAGTGGACAGGACTAACACGGGGCGATGAAGTTCGTAGTTCTAAAGACAGAGAGGCATGGAGGAGAATAGTTCACATGTCATCTGTGGTGACCCAAGGACATATTTATGATGATGATGATTGTAAAATCATAGAAAATTAAAGTTTTTGGCTAAAATATATCATTCGCTTAAAGACGTAATTTTTGTGTTTATTCAGTTCAAATTAATTATTTTTTTTACAAATTAAATAATTCCCTAAAAATGCACTAAAAATCACTGACTTTTTGGTTTTCCCGATAAATACGATTGCGTGTAATTCTCTTATCATAATTTTTTTCCGTAACTTTCAAAGGAACATAAAAGGCTTAAGATAGATATTTAAGTTATTACTTTTAATGTATTTTTAATTGATTAAAATAAGAATTAAAATTTTACTACAATAAAAGCGGATATATAATATTTTTTTGCGCATTAAAATGTTTTTTGTAAAATAATAGAGAATAATTATGATCGTCCTTTACAAATCCGATCGTTCTTAAATGCTTTCAGTTTTTTTGCCTTACGGTCAACATACCTCATTATTATTGATATATATATATATATATATATAGAGAGAGAGAAGAAGTTAACGAGAAATCTAAAATGAATTATAAATAATATTTCCTCAACTACCTTCAGTTTGAATAAATTTTCGTTCGAACAACATACCTGTATAATATTAGTTTCGAATCAATTGGTTTGGTACTGATTTGCCAAATACATGGACATAAATTGCAATAAAAGTACATTTTAGAATAAAAATCAATATTTTCTAACCCTTCATTCATGATAAATTAGAAACCCTTATCTTAACTTAATTGTCTACATCCGATTTAAATATTCACCCCTATCTGAACTTAATTGTGTACATCGTATTCCAATGGTTTTCAAAACTATTCCATTACCTAAAAAGAATTTTATTCTTCTTATTTAGATGTAAAAAAATATTTTCTTTGTTTTCACATTTCTTTTTACCAATACATAAATGGATATTTAGAATAATTCAGTGAACTTAAGGTGAAAATTTAATATTTTTTTCGATTGATCAAATGTTAAAATTATTTCATTAAATTATTTTATTTTTTCTTAACGTTTGAATATTCATCCCTATCTGAACTTAATTGTGTACATCGTATTCAAATGGTTTTCAAAACTATTCCATTACATAAAAATAATTTTATTCTTCTTATTTAGATTTTAAATAATATTTTCTTTGTTTTAACATTTCTTTTTAACAATATATAAAGTGATATTTAGAATAATTCAATGAACTTAAGGTGAACATTTAATATTTTTCTATTGAACAAAATATTAAAATTATTTTATTAAATTATTTTATTTTTTCGTAACGTTTGAATCAATAAATATAACAATAACAAAGATGTTTAAGTTTAATTTTATTTCTACAGTTTCAAATTGAAAAGTTATAGGTTCAATCAAAATTTTTTGTTAATAATTAAAAAAAAAAGTGTATTAACAACTTCTATTAATACTTTCTAAATTTTCCTTTTACAATAAAGAAATGTTAATTGTTTAAATAAAAATGCGATGAAGCCGAGGTTCACAGTTTATGATACGGTCTTCTAGTCATTCACAGCGTAGTGTCGAAACTCAACCAACTATTCTAAATTTTCCTTTTACAATAAAGAAATGTTAATTGTTTAAATAAAAATGCGATGAAGCCGAGGTTCACAGTTTATGATACGGTCTTCTAGTCATTCACAGCGTAGTGTCGAAACTCAACCAACTTATTAGAGCTTCATAGATCACTGTATCAGCCCAAGTTTCAATATCAAGTGTGAAAGAGTGGGGAGTGATGTCAACAATGAAGAACTGAATCCTAAGATTCGCATCCTTAGAACTGTCAAGTGTTGAAATGGCGCCATAGACAACGGGGGGTCTTTGGTAAGGGACTTTAAAGTTGACTACTTTTCTTAGCTTTTTATAATGCCCATTCATCCTGTCAAACTCTTCTTTGACGCTGTTAACTACACCTGTTTCCATGTGTCGTCCCTCTACGGCTTTCAGGGTATTCTCAATTGCAGATAGTCGAAGATTGACAATTTTCTCAAACGCATCAATTTTTTGTGAAGTAGTTTGTTCAAGTGTTTCAATTTCTAAAGTTTCCTCTTCACAAACAAGGTGCTTATGGTTTAAAGTGTTCTTTTCCAATCCAGACAATTTGTTTAAAAGTTGTTTATTATCAAGAACAAAGTGCTTAATGTTTAAAGTTGCGTTCTTCGTACCTAATGCTGTTTCTAATTTACATTCATAAACTGCTGCTTGTTTTGCACTAGGTTCTTTCCATTCTACATTCAGATAACCTTGTCCTTCAGTGTCTTTATGATTCAAAAGTCCAGTGACGTTAATAAAACCCAGATCAGCTTTTGCCGTGGCATTTTCACTCGGTTTTATGTATGCAACTGTTTCTTGTTGTGTCTCCTTTGTTAAACCTTTTTTAAAAAACACGGCAACCAAATAAATTTGCAATATAAAATTATGAAACAATCCGCTTGTAGGGATAATGGAAAAAAATGAATTTTGGGCTAAAATTATATTAAAATAAATAAAGATAAATAGAACGACGTATATTGTATCACATTATATTTAACAATCTCATTTACTTAAGACCTTTCATTTAGATATGCAATAAAATACAGCAGACTTTATTAATAAGAAAAGTTAAAGTGAAATAAAGTTAAATAATTAGTTCAACTTTTAAAAGGGAAGGTAAGCTTTAATAAGTGATTAAAATTATCGAAAAACAAATGAACATGCCTCGTGTGATCAAAATAGATTGAATTTCCCGATCTTTGTCCGTTCGATTGTTCTGGAAATAAATACATTGAAACAAAATTGTATATCTTATTCCACTTTTAGAAATTATTCATCATTTTTATTTAAACATTACAAATTTATTGATCGTATGTAGCCTTTGCACTATCCTTCAAACTTGATTTGAAACACNATCGAAAAACAAATGAACTTGCCTCGTGTGATCAAAATAGATTGAATTTCCCGATCTTTGTCCGTTCGATTGTTCTGGAAATAAATACATTGAAACAAAATTGTATATCTTATTCCACTTTTAGAAATTATTCATCATTTTTATTTAAACATTACAAATTTATTGATCGTATGTAGCCTTTGCACTATCCTTCAAACTTGATTTGAAACACTGAAAAGGATCATGTATTGATCGTATGTAGCCATTGCAATATCCCTTCAAATTTTATTTGAAACCCCTAAATAGAATATGTTTTGATCTTATGTAGCCATTGCAATATTCCCTCAAACATGATTTGAAACATCGAAATGGATCATGTAAAGAAAATATTTTAACAGATATCTTCTGTTTAAATTGTTATATTTGTGTATAGTAGTGTAAAATATGCCAATATATTTGTATCAATAAAATAATCCATCGCATCTCAAGAACATAGTAAGACAACATAATTTACATCAAGAGAACATCTCAGACTCAGTGGTTGATTGAATCCGTCCATCACGAATGTTGGCTGAGCTGTGAACACGACGGAAGCACCTAGAAAAATCAAATCAAAATACTATTACATTACATATTTACCTTATAGTATTTTTTTCCAACAATGTAACCCAATCTTACACAAAAATAATTATGTGATTTAGTTATTTCGTAATTAATGTTGGACATAATGAACATGAATAAATGAGGGAAATAATCCTCTTAAAATGGTCGGATAAGATGACGACCTTGCAATGCTCAACTTTGAATATAGAAAATAATTCAACACTTTAAAATCTTTGAACCACAATGTCAATAATGCAGAGCGCCATTGACTAACACATTCACCTGTTCCCTTCATTGCATATCAATTACCTTCATTTCCGAGTAGAAGACTTCCAAGAATGGCTGTCAGGTAAAAGTAACAAAAACCCATCATTGACTTGAGCTGGAAAAAACAATTTAATAATATTTTATTATTCCATGGTCAACATTTAGAAAAATCTGCTAGAAATATAGATTGACTGAACACGTGCAGAAATGTAAGCTGACCTCATGTATGCAAGGAAATGTTTAATGTTTATGCCTCTACAAAAAAGTGTAGTTGGACATGAAACAAACTGTCTAGCTCACTGTTTTATCACCAGTGGAGAATTTAAAATAACTTTGGCTATCTAAGTCCTTCTTTTCATTTAATTATATGTGTCGTTGATAATAGGATGAGGAGTATCACAGTAGTTATGGTCAGTATCACAGCAGCTATTGTCAGTATCACAGTAGTTATGCTCAGTATCACAGCATTTATTGTGAGTATCACAGAAGCTATGGTCAGTATCACAGCATTTATTGTCAGTATCACAGTAGTTATGGTCAGAATTACGGTAATTATTGTAGGTTTAACGGTAGTTAAGATCAGATGAAGTAAAAATAATGAAACTAAATCAACTTTATACATTTAAATTTATCAGTTTTCATAGTACCCCCCCCCCACCACCTGGGAGTGGCAGTTTTAACAGACTATGCCTGCTAATCTCGGTAATACTACGCCTGCTAATCTCGGTAACACTACAGCGAATTGCTCATCATGTAACAGTAAAAACTGCCCACACCATTTGATTAGGCGTTAATATTGTCTGAAACAATGAAACGGAACCAGGTCACATTGCTAAGTTGATGATTTCTCGTCTAGAAATGAGAATTATAAAAAGTGGAACTAAAGTTGCTTGTTTAAAGTATATCTGATGACAAAATGTATAGAAAACATTAAAAATCAATTGTTATAAGGAGATTGATTTCAAGCCCCCTGATGTGACTAAATGTTTTCAGTCTGTGTGTACCTCGAATAAAATGTATGTATGTATGTATGTATGTATGTAAGTATGTATGTATGTATGTATGTATGTATGTATGTATGTATGTATGTATGTATGTATGTATGTATGTATGTTACATACATACATACATACATACATACATACATACATACATACATACATTGTATGTATGTATGTATGTATGTATGTATGTATGTATGTATGTATGTATGTATGTATGTATGTATGTATGTATAAATGAATGTATGAATGTATGTATGTATGTATGTATGTATGTATGTATGTAGGTATGTATGTATGTATGTATGTATAAATGAATGTATGTATGTATGTATTTATGTATGTATGTAAGTATGTATGTATGTATGTATGTAAGTATGTATGTATGTATCTATGTATGCATGTATGTATGTATGTATGTATGTATGTATGTATGTATGTATGTATGTATGTATGTATGTATGTATGTATGTATGTATGTATTTATTTATTTATTTATTTTTGTATGTATGTATGCATGAATGAATGTATGAATGTATGTATGTATGTTTGTATGTATGTATGTATGTATGTATGTATGTACGTATGTATGTATGTATATATGTATGTATGTATGTATGCATATATGTATGTATGTATGTATGTATGTATGTATGTATGTATGTATGTATGTATGTATGTATGTATGTATGTTACATACATACATACATACATACATACATACATACATACATACATACTATGTATGTATGTATGTATGTATGTATGTATGTATGTATGTATGTATGTATGTATGTATGTATGTATGTATGTATGAATGAATGTATGTATGTATGTATGTATGTATGTATGTATGTATGTATGTATGTATGTGTGTGTATGTATGTATGTATTTATGTATAAATGTATGTATGAATGTATGTATGTATGTATGTATGTATGTATGTATGTATTTATGTATGTATGTATGTATGTATGTATGTATGTATGCATTTATGTATGTATGTATGGTTGTATGTATGTATGTATGTATGTATGTATGTATGTATGTATGTATGTATGTATGTATGTGTGTATGTATGTATGTATGTATGTATGTATGTATGTATGTATGTATGTATGTATGTATAAATGTATGTATGTATGTATTTATTATTATGTATGTATGTATGTATGTATGTATATATGTTAGTATAAATGTATGTATGTATATATTTATTATTATGTAAGTATGTATGTATGTATGTATGTAGGTATGTATTTAATTATGTATGTATGCATGTAGGTATGTATTTAATTATGTATGTATGTATGTATGTATGTATGTATGTATAAATGTATGTATGTATGTATATATGTATGTATGTATGTATGTATGTATGTATGTATGTATGTATGTATGTATGTATGTATGTATGTATGTATGTATGTATGTATGTATGTATGTATGTATGTATGTATATATGTATGTATGTATGTATGTATGTATGTATGTATGTATGTATGTATGTTTATAAAAAACTTCTCGCTCCCATCAATAAACAACTTTGAGCTCTCCAAATAATACACAACTTTTAGCTCCACATCAATAGACTGCTCTGTCGCTGCACGTCTATACACCACTTTTTGTAAATCCATTATGTTAAACTAGAATAAATGACCCGATGTTATCGCGATAATAATTGTAGGACCTTTGCGATAATTTCTAAC
>CAXITT010000080.1:328893-349058 GCA_964033795.1 Lymnaea stagnalis
ACTTTTTTACTTTTTGCAATGTAACAACAAAAATATATTTTCTTTTTAAAAAAAAAAGTAAATATCAACCCATCTTTGCTTGTCCAAATTTAGTTTTTAAGTGTGTAAAATGATTGGGGTTTTGATATTCATGGATATACTCAAATAAATGTTCCCAATATTTGTTAACGCCATTGATTTTCTTAATTGGTAAACACATGTTTATTTGTAGAAAGAGAATACAATATCTGTTTTTGTTTCACAAATGTAATACGATAGGGCTTTAAATATATTTTAATCCACATGAAAAATGTACACATCCTATTTCCTACCTCCGGAATGTATGTACCGAAGAATGTTAATTATGACCTGTGATGCACCCTCCTCGCCCTAACTCATTTTCTGTTCCTGTAGTACAGGCCAAAACGTGCCAAAGTGTCCTCGTTTTATAGTCATTTTAATTGTTTCTATAGTATAGTAGTTAGTTACTATCCTAGTGTCTCATTTTTATTTTACTTAGTTTACATGTTTTTAATAATTGTAAAGCGCTTAGAGCTTTAAGGTAAGCGCTATATAAAAAAAAGCCTAAATAAATAAATAAATAAATTATTTATCAAAATCATTCCTTTATTTGAAGACTTATCTTGTGCTGCTTTGGCCAAACGAATATACCTATATTAAAATTTGTAAAAAGGAGAATGCAGCATCACTTTTTTTTAAAAATGGAATACCATAGGATTTAAATATATTGTCATCCACGTAAAAATGTAGGCCCACACATCCTATTTCCTACCTCCGATTTAAATGTACCCAAGAAGTTTAATTATTTGTCAACTTCATTCCGTTATTTTGAGACGTATCTTGTGCTGCCTGGGGCAAAGTGACCAACCCCTCCCCCACCAAGTCTTAAATAAATTTAGAAAATCTTCCACCGGATTGCAGTCCCTTCTATTCCAAAACTAACATATTTTTCACTTTATATTGTTCGTTCTTATTTATATGAGGTATAAGTCGATTATTGAAAGCTATTTATCTATGGAGATGTGCTGCACTGATTTACTTAAACCGAATTTTCGTATTCGAATTATATTTAAAGTTTAGCTTTTATTGCGTAATACATTTAATAAATGTACACTTTTTGAATCGAAAATGGCAAAACATTTTAAACGTTGAAATATACAAAGCAAAAATGTGTTTGTGTGTTTTATTAACAACTAAAAAAAGCAACCAATTGTATTTATTAATTTTACTTTTAAGAATGGACAATACATCATCCGTTTTGTCACGCGAGGTTATTAAATTTAAAGGAACCTAAGAGTTTTGGCGATATAGTCTATTTGCGTTTTGACGTTCTTTTCGTTATTATTAAGAACAAATTAATTTTATTTCACAATATTAACAACGCACTAAAAGGACGCACTAAAAAACAACTGATGCTTGGGTTTTCCATATAAATGTGATAACGGCATAATTCTTTGATCATGATTTTTTTTCATAACTTTCAGACATATATAAAATGCTTAAAATTGTTCCTTGGTTGATACTTGATATGTATTTAACTTTTAATAAAATAAAAGCGGATTTAAAATATTTGTTGCGCATTTCAAGTTATTAGATTTCCGTAAAATAATAGCAAATAACTATGACTGTTTTTAGGAATCCGAACTTACCTAAATTGTGTAGGCTCTTTGGCGTTATGTCACTCAAGCTCATTCTTATATACTAGCTAGAACCCGGCATGCATTGCAATTTCATACAAAGAAAAAAGTTTTTGTGTTTTAATTACTTTTTCGAATTTTTTCTTATAATAGAAAATATGTTTTTCTTTTTTTCATTCTTGTGCTTACACAAATATATTAGAAGTTTTTTCAGTGCGTGAACAGACCACATACAGCTGTCCACGTGAGAAGCATAGATTTTCAAAATTTATTCCACACACCTGTAGCCATTGATCCACCCATGCAACAGCCGTGTTTGAAATTATATTTATATAGCTCACAAAATTGCTTTAAAAAATTTAAGCACCCGGCGCCAAACTCCAAATTGTAAAATGATTGTATCAATTATCAGAAACTATATTATCATGTCACAAAAACTGAAATGTTGCTTGCATTATATTAAATTCCATCCATTCATGCAATTGCTCTGTGTGAAATTATAGGTGTATAGCTTTAAGGAAAAAAAAATAATTTGCTGGCTTGCGAACACACAATTTCCCAAAATCTTCACACAATAGGATGAATGGTATATTATAGAAAAGAATATTGAAATTATATTTAGCTCATGACAGTATAACAGGAAAAACTAATAATTTAGGCCTTTGGACCAAAACAGAATATTGTAAAATGTGTGTAATAATTCAGACAACATTTCTGGCGTATGCACAACTCACAAAAGTTTTATCGCATTCGGATAAATTCGGTGAACGCTCCTTCTGCTTCCATGGGCCCACATTCTGGAACCAGCTCCCCTTCCATATCCGTCATTGTGAAACATCGTCCATTTTCAAAAAGTCCTTTAAAACTCATCTGTTTAGGTCCGCCTATGACCTGTGATGCACCCTCTTTGCTCTGCCTCATTTTCTGTCTCGGGTTTATCCTGTAATATAGGCCAAAACGTGCCAAAGTGTCCTCGTTTTATAGCCATTTTCATTGTTTCTATAGTATAGTAGTTACTATCCTAGTGTCTCATTTTTTTTTACTTAGTTTACAAGTTGTTCATAATTGTAAAGAGCTTAGAGCTTTATGGTAAGCGCTATATAAAAAAAAAGCGCTATATAAAAATGCCTAAATAAATAAATGGTAAAGAAGTGCATATGGGACGTATATATATCTATATATATATCTATATCAATTACTTTTATATATGTATAAACATAGTTTACCAAATAAAGGATACCATTTGCGAAACTATACAAGAAAACAAGCATTCTGTCTATTATCCATCCATCCAACCGTCTATCCATTAATCCAACCGCCCGTCCAACAATCCATATGTACGTCCGTCCTTACGTATGTTCGTCCATCGATCCATCGATCCATCTATCCATCTATCTATCTATCTATCTATCTATCTATCTATCTATCTATCTATCTATCTATCTATCTATCTATCTATCTATCTATCTATCTATCTATCTATCTATCTATCTATCTATCTATCTATCTATCTATCTATCTATCTATCTATCTATCTATCTATCTATCTATCTATCTATTTATCTATCTATCTATCTATCTATCTATCTATCTATCTATCTATCTATCTATTTTATCTATTTTTCTATGTATGTCTGATGAGAAATGCACAAAACTATACTCAAGAGATTTAATAGCGAGGACTATCACTTGCAATGATGGCTATCCACTGTATCGTCGACGATCATCTGAAGATGTTGGCAAATCAATCACTTTAAAAGTACGAAACAATGTTGTTTATGTCAAAATCGTTGGATTTTACCGTATTCACGGTTACTCTCGAAAACGTTTAAAGCACACACCAATTTAGAGTATTGCAACTTTGTGAAATCGATCAATTGCAATTGCAAATATGTTAACAAGGAAGCGATATGTCAGTTTTTGGAGTGGAAAAATATCTGGATCAATCGATGTAGTCTACCAATATCAACTTGGACGCTACATTAATAGCAAAGAAGCAGTATGGCACATTTTATCATTTCCAATCAATGAACGCCATCCAAGAGCTGTTCATTTGGCAATTCAAATTGAAAACGGACATCGAGTGTACTTTACAATAGAAAATCCACATGAAAGAGCAGTGTCACCTCCGTCAACAACGTTAACTGCATTTTTCTCATTGTACCGGAATTAGAGTTTTGCAAAGACGCTACTTTACTCTGAAGTGCCAACATATTACACATGGAATGCATCAGTGAAAAGTTTTCAACGTCGCAAACAGGGTAAAGCATTTGAAGAACACCCCAATTTATATTCAGCTGACGCATTAGGCCGTCTGTACACTGTTCACCAAAACAATGCAGAATGCTTTTACTTACGATTACTGTTTATCAACGTAAGTGGACCAACATCCTTCCAAGAACTGAGAAGATTAAACGGTTAAGTATATGCCACTTATCGTTAAGCTTGCCGAGAATTAAAACGATGCTCATTGGGGCACTTCGCTCTCTGATCCATCGATTATTGATACATCACAGCAAATACGCACTTTGTTTGCAATCATATTGACAACGTGCTTCCAATCCAAAAGATCTTTGGGAGAAGGAAAAAGACCTCTTGAGTGAAGACATCCTACATCGTTTGCGTGCTTCGAATCAAATTCCGGACAATAAATTTACACCAAACGTGTAGAATGAGGCATTGGTTTCGATTGAGGACATACGTTTGGCAATCTCCAACAAAGACCTGTTAGAGTTGGGAATGACTTTTTCGAATCGATCTGTAAAAAAACTTTTCAATCATGATTTGCAACGAGAAACGCACTTCGATATAGAAAAATTAGGTACATTTGTACGGATGAATCTTTCAAAATTGGTTCCAGAACAACTCGTAGTGTATGACAGAATTATGCATGCAATTACCAGTCAAAGCGATGGATAATATTTCCTAGATGCGCCCGGAGGCACAGGAAAAACTTTCCTAAATTTAAATTATTTTGGCAACAATACGATCACAAAAATTATTTCACTGGCTATCGCATCATCTGGAATTGCAGCAACTCTTTTGGATGGTGGCCTCAACATCTGCTTAATATTTAAATTAATGTCTCAAATAATCAGTTTTATGGCTGCATGTACAGAAATTGACTTTAAAGACAAAAATGCGTGTACAACTACATAATGATGCATCCGCTGAACTTTACGCAAAACAATTGTTGGACTTGGGAAGTGGAAAATGACAATTGATGAATCCACTCAATGTTTTTCCCTGCCAACAAAGCTTCTGTAAAACTACAGCTACCACCGACGAATTCACACATAAAGTTTTTCTAAATATCGCACAATATTACAAAAATCATCAGTGGCTCAGTGCACGTGCTATAATAGCAGCCAAAAACAACGATGTCAGTGCAAACAATTTAAGCATTCAAAATGTAATCCCAGGCGAAACGACAACGTATAAGTCCATCGACAAGTGACCACATGTACATGATATCATACAGACAAATGACCACACAGACAAGTGACCACATAGACAAGTGACCACACAGACAAGTGACCACATGGACAAGTGAGCACACAAACAAGTGACCAAATTGACACGATATCATACAGACAAGTGACCATACAGACAAGTGACCACGTGAGCAAGTGACCACACAGACAATTGACCACATGGACACGATATCATGAGGACACGTGACCACAAAGACAAGTGACCACACAGACAAGTGACCACACAGACACGTGACACATAGAAAAGCTATCTCACACATATATGTGAACTCAAACACAAGTGTCCCCACTGACAAGTGACCCCAGAGACAAGTGACCCCACTGACAAGTGACCACAGGGACAATTAAACACGGACAAATGACTGCTGGGAAAATTTAAGACACAGAAAAAATATTTACACGGACTAGTTACCACAGGGATAACTGTGGATAACTGGACAAATGGACAAATAATCACACAGATAAATGACCATACTGACTAATGAACACAAAGACAATGGACCAGATGAAAAAGTAATGACACCAACAAGTGACCATGTTGACAAGTTACAAGACAGACAAGTTACCAACCAGACAAACAGACTTGTGACACATAGACAAGAGACCACATGGGCAAATGTACACGGACAATTCAAAACATAGGCATATGATCACATGTAAAAGTGACCATATGGAAAAGTGACAGCAAGGATAAGTGACTACACATATATGTGAACACAAGGAACCACACAGATAAGTGATCCCACTGTCGGGAAAGGGAGTTTATTAATAATTGCTGCGACTGCATTTCATGTTTGAATAAGAGCGGTGTGTGTTTGAGAGATTAATTATGTAGTTAGAGAATGCTCTTCCCACACTTAACTTGGTGACCTATTTGTATGCTCATTATGAGTATTGTTTAGTCTGTATTGTGACGTACGTTCATGCAATTTGTGAATGCAATTTGGAAAAGTAGGATGTGTTTTATTGTTGTTTGATAGCGAGCAGCGCTATATGGATGTGCTTGTGTATTTTTTACATCCTGTAAAAGAACTTGATGGATTAAACAAATCTAGTAGAAACGTGGAGTCGACACATACCGTCAAATGACCCCACGAACACATGACCACACAGCAAAGAACCACATGGACATACAAAATACACGTTGTGAACAAAAACACCATTTGTGTGAGCCTGTGAGGCCAGACAAAGGGCATGCATGGTGTCTTACAAAACTTGTATCATCTACAGTGCTACTAACAGCTATCGACATGTTGCTGCTGACGGATATGAGGCAAAAGGTTATTAATAGCAACCTGAGGCCAATGATTCTATACGCCGAATAATTGCTCATAGATGAGTGAAGACTTCGTGAAAGACAGTTGTCCAAAGGGGCTATATACTTTCTGTAGAGCAATTGTTTACTCATTATGATACGTTAATTCTATTTTGTAACACTTGAAACCACTATGTATTTCCTCAATATTCCTAATTAGTATGCTGATTATGTAATTTGATTTTTAATTTTTTTCGTGTCTTTGTTTTTAGATTTCTCATTTTTCTAATTATTATGTAATTTATTATGACTGGTTCTCAAAGTATTGTGGTACATGTTGTGTATTTTGTAATTAGTGGTTTTAATTATGTAATTTTTTATTGAGTTGTTCTCAATTTTCTATTGAGTTATTGTCAATTTTCTAATGAGTGGTTATCAATGGGGGGGGGGGGGGGGGGGTTTTTTTTTGTTTTTTTTTTTTTTTTTTTTTTTTTTTTGTTTTTTTAGGTCATTTTTGTCTTCATTTTTTTTTCTTATTTTATATTAGGTTTCTTATATATTTTAAGTGGTTCTCAATAAGTGAGGGTCGATTCTCTTACGAGCGTTTCTCACTATGGGGAAAGGGTGTTTTCTTCGAATAGAATACCTGTTTGGTAACTGGGTAAAGGTTATTGAATTTTATTGAGGGATAATCAAATATTTCTCATATTAAGTGGTTCTCAAAGTATGTGGGGGACCTATTGGTTGTATTTTAATAGTTTTTAAATTAGTTTTTATTGTATACTAGCGAGTACCCGGCATGCGTTGCAATGCTACTAAAAGAAAGAGAGTGTTGCATTTAAATTATGTTTCTTCAAGAGCTTTTAAATACACACATTTTTTCTTGTTTTCCGTCTGATACATATACAAATAAATCAGAAGGTTTTCCGATGCTATAGCAGTCCACATACATCTGTCCATGGGAGCAGCATGGGTTTTAAAAGTTTAGTCCGCAAACTTCTTCTTCTTCTTCTTTATTTTAAGGGCCCATGATCAATGAATTGATCATTCTGGCTCCTATGTTTCAGAGGGGTTTGCGATGTTACTGTCCATGGGTTTCAATGGGATGCTTCACTGGTTGCAAGGGTGACTCAGCAGTGGTGTTATGAACTGGGGGTTGGAATACAGGAGGCAATAGACACAAATGTGTCTAGTGTAGCTGCCTCAACTGTTGCTTTTGGAAGCTTGTTCCAGTCCCCTATTGTCTTCGGCAGGAATGAGGAGCTTCTGTACTTTGTTCTTGTTTTTTTTCTTGTTTTTACCAGCCGGAAATGTTTGTTGTGGCTTCGTCGCAGTCTGGGAGGAAGATAAACTAGTTTCTGTTTGATTCCGGAGCAGTGCACCAGCCCATTTGTTACGATTGTCGCTATGTTTTGTAGATAGACGTTGCAAACGCGCCCCACATCGTAAAATGCAGACGTTTGAATTCAAAAGGCATATCTGTTGGGATCATTGGAATGCTTGACAACATTACATCACCTCCTTTAAATCTTACATTTAAAATAGTAGCTTAAATGGTATTTTGCATTCGTTTTTCACTTTTTACTCTTGTGAAGTCGTGGGTGATTTTCGTTTCATTAAAGAACTATAGGTACGACCATTGTCATTGTTAAAACGTGCGATTAAATACCTTGCAAGTCAAGTGATTGAATAATTTAATTTATTTATTCAATATATTATTGTGTGGTCACTTGTCTGTGTGGTCGCTTGTCTATGTGGTCACTTATCTCTGTGGTCACTTGTCTGTATTAGGTCGTGTCCACGTAGTCAAATGTATGTGTGGTCACTCTTCTATGTGGTAACTTATCCATTGGTCACATGTCTATGTGGTCATTGGCTATGTGGTCTCTTGTTTGTAGGATATCGTGTACATGTGGTCACTTGTCTGTGTGGTCACGTGTCTATGTGGTCACTTGTCTGTTTGGTCAGTTGTCTGTATGATATCGTGCCCATGTGGTCATTTGTGTATGTGGTCACTTGTATGTGTGGTAACTTGTGTGTGGTCACTTTTCTGTGTGGTCACTTTTCTATGTGGACACTTGTCTGTGTTGTCACTTTTCTGTATGACATCGTGTACATGTGGTCACTTGTCTGTGTGGTCACTTGTCTATGTGGTCACTTGTCTGTATGATCTAATGTACATGTAGTCACTTGTCTGTGTTGTCACTTGTCTATGTGGCAACTTGTCTGTGTGGTCACTTGTCTATTTGGTCACTTGTCTGTGTACTCACTTGTCTGTTTTATATCATGTCCATGTGGACTCTTGTCTATGTGGCAACTTGTCTGTGTGGTCACTTGTCTATGTAGTCACTTCTCTGTGTATTCACTTGCCTGTATGATATCGTGTCCATGTGGTCATTTGCCTGTATGATATCGTGAACATGTGGTCACTTTTGTATGTGGTCACTTTTCTGTGTGGGAACTTGTGTGTGGGGGCACTTGTCTGTCTGGTCAATTTTCTATGTGGTCTCTTGTCTGTGTGGTTACTTGTCTGTATGACATCGTGAACATGTGGTCACTTGTCTGTGTGGTAACTTGTCCATGTGGTCACTTGTCTGTATGATGGCATGTACATGTAGTCACTTGTCTGTGTTGTCACTTGTCTATGTGGCCACTTGTCTGAATGATATCGTGTACATGTGGTCACTTGTCTGTGTGGACACTTGTCTATATTGTCAATTGTCTGTGTGGTCATTTGTCTGTATGATATCATGTCAATGTGGTCACTTGTCTGTTTTGTCATTTGTCAGTGTGGTCACTTGTCTATGTGGTCATTTTTCTGTGTGGTCACTTGTCTATGTGGTCACTTATATGTGTGTTCACTTGTCTTTGTGGTCACTTGTCTGTGTGGTCACTTCTCTATTTGTTGTCACTTCTCTATTTGGTCATTTATCTGTATGATATCGTGTAAATGTGGTCACTTGTCCTTGTAGTCACTTGTCTATGTGGTCAAGTGTCTGTATGATATCGTGTACATGTGGCCACTTGTCTTTGTAGTCACTTGTCTCATTGGTCACTTGTCTGTGTAATATCTTGTACATGTGGTAACTTGTCTGTGTGGTCACTTGACTATGTGGTCACTTGTTTGTGTGGTCACTTGTCTGTATGATATTGTGTCCATGTGGTCACTTGTCTATATGGTCACTTGTCTATGTGGTCACTTTTCTGTGTGTTTACTTGTCTGTTTGGCCACTTGTCTATGTGGTCACTTGTCTGTGTGGTCACTTGTCTGTATGATATCGTGTATATGTGGTCACTTGTCCGTGTGGTCACTTGTCTGTATGATATCGTTTAATTGGGGTCACTTGTCTGTGTTGTCACTTGTCTATGTGGTCACTCTTCTGTAGGATATCGTGTCAATGTGGTCACTTATCTTTGTAGTCATTTGACTGTGTGGTCACTTGTCTGTGTGTGCCAAGATGAACACGCGCTGAGGAAGTTAAAGCATGTCTTAAATAATCAAACCTTTGGCCTCAAATCAATTTTCTTTCTTTGACATTAAACATAAGGGTTGATTTGAAAGATGATAAAAAAAAGCCACAGACATCTCTGCTCTACAGATTAGTCTCAGTGATGGCAGCTTCAGTTAAGAAAATCGTAAAATTACTACTCCTTCAAAGCTCGGTCTCCTCTTGAATACCTTACCAGACTTGCTTAAACATGTTTACCCCAATATACGAAATCTCCACGAAAAAGACGTGTCATGGTTAAGGGAGCGAGTTATCCTTACACAGAGAAATGACGTGACCACAACCATAAACCACATTTTACTCCAAGAACTACCTTTAGAAGCTATAACATATCAGTCTGTGGATTCAGCTGTGGAAGTGGAAGACGCAGTGCACCATCCAGCAGAGTTTCTCAGCTTGCTAAATCCTCCTGGCTCTCCTCAACATAATCTTATCTGAAAGTGGGTACCAACAATGTTACAAGGAAACTTATAGCCACCAAAACTTTGTAGCGGCACCAGACTTCAAATCACGGGTCTGCAAAAGAACCTAATGAAGGCAAATGTTTTCACTGGCAGTGGCTCAGGGGAGACAGTTTTGTTTCCTCACATCCCCGTTATACCCTCTGATCTCCCATTTCATTTCAAGTGCCTACAATTTCCAGTTAGACTCTGCTTTGCAATGACAAGTAATAAGTCTCTAGAACAGACCCTACAAAAAGTTTACATTGATTTGACGCAGGATTGATTTTCCCATGGCCAACTATACGTTGCATGCTCAAGAGTGAGCTCAGTGCACAAATTGGTCATACTATTAACCTGAGGGCCGAACTGTTAACGTGTTATACAAAGAGAACCTTAACATATAACAATTGGTAACTTTTCGCTAATTTTATTGATAATTTCTTACCTTTTTATCTTAAACAAGGCTCTCCGCTGCAAAGCATGGGTATTTTGCTAGTATATAAATATATCCTATAAAGCAAATGCAGCGATATATAATTATTTCGTATCAATCACAAAAAAAAATAACCAGAATAGAGTGGTATATTTTCATTTTATGGAAGGGTGTTATGTATAACGTTTCACACATCTTCCCCTTGCGTGAACTTTGCTTGACCTTAAATCAGATTCCTAAGCAGACGCTCGGTTCATAGATGGGCGTTGGCTAGTTCTTTTGATCTGTCGTGTTTACCAATTAAACATGGATAGACTGCCTACTAGTATCTTATGAAACGTTGTCGATTGAATCAAAAAAGTAAGGACGTTTCTAAACGCGTCGGTAGACCCACATATATACAAAGGATTAACAGGCGCAGAGAGAGACGGAGATTCAGATAGCTATTTTTAACTTTACGAGAAGTGTATTATTTCTTTGTGTGCTCATATGTGTTGATTCGGCTTAGTCATTGCACATTATTAATTGGCACATTGTAAAATCTGTGTACCGGTACAAGATCTGTAAGTTGATGATTTTTAATTATATTTTGTTTTGTTTTATAATTATATTAATACTTAAATAAATTTTATTCACTGTAATTAGTACTGTAACTTGGGTAACGTAAATTTGCTTTTGTTTTCTCTATGGTATCGTCCTATGCTGTGCACTGTTTGAACGAGCCATAACTTAAAACAAGAAATTAATTTCTCACAATAGGAGCCAGTGCATAACAAAGGGTTTTACCTCTGTTTGTGCAGCAGTCGTACCCCTTTAATGGTAGCTAATCATTCTTTGGACACAAGGTTGTTCTCATCTCTCACCTGTGGCTCAAAGAAACTATAGCATGCACAGATAAAGGAAAAATCAAGTTCTATAATAATAATAATAATAAAAATAATAAAGTTTATTTGAAAAACACGCTTCATCCCCAAAAGCTCGAAGCGCGGTACAAAGTCAACCATATTAAAAAGAGAAATAAAAACAATCTAAAATTTACCACATTTAAAAACAGACGCAACAATATAAAGCTACATACGAGCATACCCAGTCAAAGTCTTTCATCCCGTTTCAAACATAAGCAACACAAGCAAATATACATTAACTGAAAAAGATGATAGATGGCATCACCCCAGAAGGGGTTTGCGAAATATATGTGTTTTTAAATCGTTTTAAAGGACGCCAGTGTCTGGGTGTTTCTGAGAGTGACTGGAATTCTTGGGCCGTTAAATAAATAAGTGCGCTTTCCGTAAGTCTCAAGGTGAACACACGGTATCGATATTTTGCCACTATTGGATGAGCGGAGCTCTCTAGTGGGTACATAAGGCGTCATGAGTGCTTTAAGTTAAGGTGGCGCTAGGTCATGTTAGCAGCGGTAGCACAAAGTTGCAATTTTGTACTCTATGCGAGCGCGGACCGGTAGCCAGTGCAGCTCCCTCAGAAGTGTTTTAGCATGGACGAATTTGGGTTTCCGAAGAACAATGCGAGCCGCATTATTCTGTGTTTTTTTAATTTTATCCAGGAACGTAGCTAGGAGACCCACCATGAGCGCATTGTAGTAGTCCATGCGTGATAACACAAATGCAGACATCAGCTTCATTGATGCATCTAAAGTTAAGAAAGGTCTGATGTGACTAATCCTGCACAGCTCTAGGAAAATGGTCTTTGAAAAGCATGTTAATATGATTTTCCATAGAAGGTGTTCTGTCTAAATACACACCCAGATCTCGCACTGTATGAGTAAACTCAATCTGCATACCCGAGAGAGTAAGTGATGTTGTGTGTTTTACAGATTTTTGTTTCTTAGCAGTGGCAATGGGGATCAGCTAAGTCTTTTCATCATTCAATTTGAGCTTGCTTATGGTCATCCAGTGCTTAACGGACTCCACTGTCTTCTGTGTCGTACTGAGAAGTTGAGGGAACTGAGAGTGGATCACGGATTGATGAAGTTGTGTATCGTCCGCGAACATGTGATACAGCATGTCAAATTGATTGATCCCTGCACCCAGGGGCTGAACGTACATACTAAAAATCATCGGGCCTAGGACCGAGCCCTGGGGTACTCCGAATTCAATGATGGTTTGCTTTGAGGTCAAGCCGTTTGAAATAACTGACTGGACCCGTTTGTCATATAAGATTCATATAATGGCCTTCATTCTGTCATAGTTGATTTCCCATTTTTTTCCAATGGATTAGAATACCTATCAACCAACCTGCTTTGCAGATATAACAATGGGAGGCACTCTGGTATTAGGGTCAGAGGAAGACAACACTGTCGGTGGATTTACTCCATTAATGGCAACCTAAAATCCACGGTCCTTTGTTGTCTTCTGAACCAGACGCGACTCCTGTGGACAAGAACAGAAATTGTAATACTTGTGTTATCAAACATCACGATGCAAAATTGTAATCCTATTTATGGATACCCAATGGACAGGAACCCAGGAATAAACCTTTTAATAGATACCAACGGAAAGGTTATGTTTAGGAAGTTGATTCATAAGAAAAGACTTAATCTAATTAACTTAAGGTGCTATATTTAACAGTGTCACACCACTACTTCATTTACTTCGTTGGCTCCTTATACAAGCACGTATTGATTACAAACTCTCTTGTCTCTGCCACAACAGACTTGTGACCACATAGACAAGTGACCACACATACAAGTGATTACATAGACAAGTGACCACACAGATAAGTGAACACACAGACAAGTGACCACACAGACAAGTGACCACACCGACAAGTGACCACATGGGCTAGTAACTACGTAGACAAGTGAGAAAACAGACAAGTGACAATATAGACAAATAAACAAAGAAATGACAAAAAATACACGGAAGAAATGACCACATAGAGACGTGAACACACAGACAAGTGACCACATAGACAAGTGACGACAAAGACAAGTGACAACATATACACAATATCATACAGACAAGTGACCACATAGACAAGTGACCACACAGACAAGTTACTACATAGACAAATGTCAACAAAGATAAATGACCACATGTAAACAATATCATACAGACAAGTGACCACACTCAAGTGACCACATAGACAAGTGACCACACAAACAAGTAACCATATATACACGATATCATACAGACAAGTGACCTCAAAAACAAGTGTCTAAATAGAAAAGTGACCACACAGGCAAGTGACCACACAGACAAGGGACCACACAGACAAGTGACCCCTAAGACAAGTGAACACACAGACAAGTGACCACTGAGACAAAAGACAACACAGACAAGTGACCATATGTACACGATATCATACAGACAAGTGACCACAAAGACAAGTGACCACATGGACACGATATCATACAAACAAGTGACAACACAGACAACTGACCACATAGACAAGTGATAACATAGACAAGTGACCACACAGACAAGTGACCACAAAGATAAATTACCACATGTACACGATATCATACAGACAAGTGACCACACACGCAAGTGACCATATAGACAAGTGACCACACAGTTAAGTAACAATATATACACGATATCATACAGACAAGTGACCACACAAACAAGTGTCTACATAGAAAAGTGACCACACAGGCAAGTGACCACACAGGCAAGTGACCACACAGGCAAGTGACCACACAGACAAGTGACCCCAAAGACAAGTGAACACACAGGCAAGTGATTACATAGACAAGTGACCACACAGACAAGTGACAACAAGTACACGATATCATACAGATAAATGACCACAAAGACAAGTGACCACATGGACATTATATCATACAAACAAGTGACCACACAGACAAGTGACTACATAGACAAGTGACAAGATAGACAAGTGACCACACACACAAGATGACCACACAGTCAAGTGCCCACACAGTCAAATGACCACAAAGATAAGTGACCACATGGACACGATATCATACAGAAAAGTGACCACATAGACAAACTTCCACACAGACAAGTGACTACAATTACAGGATATCATACAGACAAGTGACCACACGGACAAGTGACCACATATACACGATATCATACAGACAAGTGAGCACATAGACAAGTGACCAAAAAGACAAGTAACCCCAAAGACAAGTGACCACATAGACAAGAGACCACATAGACAAGTGACCACATGGACACAATATAATACAGAGAAGTGACAACACAGAAAAGTGACCACATAGTCAAGTGACCACACAGACAAGTTACCACATGTACAAGATATTATACACATAAATGGCCATATAGACAAGTGTCCACATGTACACGATGTCATACAGACAAATGACCACACAGACAAGTGACCACATAGACAAGTAACCACACAGACAATTGACCACATGTACACGATATTACACAGACAAGTGACCAAGGAGACAAGTGACTACAAAGACAAGTGGCCACATGTACACGATATCATACAGACACTTGACCACATAGACAAGTGACTACAAGGACAAGTGACCACATTTACACGATATCATACAGATAATGACCAAATACAGAAGTGACTTCAAATAGAGAAGTGACCACACAGACAAGTGACCACAAAGACAAGTGAACACACATATAAGTGACCACATAGACAAGTGACCACACAGACAAATGACCACATAGACAAGTGACCACACTCACAAATGACCAAACAGACAAGTGACCACATTGACATGATATCATACAGACAAATGACCACACAGACAAGTGACAACACAGAACAGTGACTACATGTACACGATATCATTGAGACAAGTCGCCACATAGACAAGTGACAACACAGACCAGTGACTACATGTACATGAGACCATACAGACAAGTGACCACATAGACAAGTGACCACACAGTCAAGTGACCACATGTACACGATGTCATACAGACAAGTGACAACACAGACAAGTGTCCACATAGAAAAGTGACCACACAGACAAGTGACCACATAGAGGAGTGACCACACAGACAAGTGACCACATGTACACGACATCATACAGACAAGTGACCACACAGACAAGTGACCAAACAGACAAGTTGCCACATAGACAAAAGGCCACATAGACATGTGACCACACTGAAAAGTGACCACAAGTACATGAGATCATACAGACAAGTGACCACATAGAGAAGTGACCACACAGACAAGTGACCACATGTATACGATATCATACAGACAAGAGACCACACAGACAACTGAACAAATAGAAAATTGACCAGACAGAAAAGTGCCCCCACACACAAGTTCCCACACAGAAAAGTGACCACATACAAAAGTGACCACATGTTCACGATATCATACAGGCAAATGACGACATGAACACGATATCATACAGGCAAGTGAATACACAGAGAAGTGACTACACAGACAAGTGACAACACAGACAAGTTGCCACATAGACAAGTGTCCACATGGACACAATATAAAACAGACAAGTGAGTACACAGACAAGTGACCAAATAGACAAGTGACCACACAGACAAGTTGCCACATAGACAAGTGACAACACAGACAAGTGACTACATGTACATGAGATCATACAGACAAGTAACCTCATATACATGTGACCACAAAGACAAGTGACCACAGTTACACGATGTCATACAGACAAGTGACAACACAGACAAGTGTCCACATAGAAAAGTGACCACACAGACAAGTGACCACACACACAAGTTACAACACATACAAGTGACCACATACACAAATGACCACATAAGCACGATGACCACATACAAAAGTGACCACATGTTCACGATATCATACCGGCAAATGACCACATGGATACAATATCATACAGGCAAGTGAATACACAGACAAGTGACCACATAGAGAAGTGACCACACAGACAAGTGACCACATGTTCACGATGTCATACAGAAAAGTGACAACACAGACAAGTGACCACATAGAAAAGTGACCACACAGAAAAGTGACCACACACACAAGTTACAACACATACAAGTGACCACATACACAAATGACCACATAAGCACGATATCCTACAGACAACTGACCAAACAGACGAGTGACCACATAGACACGTGACCACACAGACAAGTGACCACATGTACACGATATCCTACAAACAAGAGACCACATAGCCAATGACCACATAGACATGTGACCAATGGACAAGTTACCACATAGAAGAGTGACCACACAGACATGTGACCACATGGACACGACATCATACAAACAAGTGACCACAGAGATAAGTGACCACATAGACAAGTGACCACACAGACAAGTGACCACACACTAATATATTGAATACATAAATTAAATTATTCAACCACTTGACTTGCCAGGTATTTCATCGCACGTTTTAACAATGACAATGGTCGTACCTATAGTTCTTTAATGAAACGAAAATCACCCACGACTTCACAACAGTAAAAAGTGAAAAACGAATGCAAAATACCATTTAAGATACTTTTTTAAATGTAAGATTTAAAGGAGGTGATGTAATGTTGTCAAGCATTCCAATGATCCCAACAGATACGCCTTTTGAATTCAAACGTCTGCATTTTACGATGTGGGGCACGTTTGCAACGTCAATCTACAAAACACAGCGACAATCGTAACAAATGGGCTGGTGCACTGCTCCGGAATCAAACAGAAACTAGATTATCTTCCTTTCAGACTGCGACGAAGCCACAAAAAACTTTTCCGGCTGGTAAAAACAAGAACAAAGTACAGAAGCTCCTCATTCCTGCCGAAGACAATAGGGGACTGGAACAAGCTTCCAAAAGCAACAGTTGAGGCAGCTACACTAGACACATTTGTGTCTATTGCTTCCTGTCTTCCAACCCCCAGTTCATAATACCACTCTTGAGTCGCCCTTGCAACCAGTGAAGTATCCCATTGAAACCCATGGACAGTAACATCGCAAACATAGGAGCCAGAATGATCAATTCATTGATCATGGGCCCTTAAAATAAAAAAGAAGAAGAAGAAGTTTGCGGACTAAACTTTTAAAACCCATGCTGCTCCCATGGACAGATGTATGTGGACTGCTATAGCATCGGAAAACCTTCTGATTTATGTGTATATGTATCAGACGGAAAACAAGAAAAAATGTGTGTATTTAAAAGCTCTTGAAGAAACATAATTTAAATGCAACACTCTCTTTCTTTCGGTGCTGTCACTTTTCTATGTGGTCACTTGTCTGTGTGGACACTTGTCTGTGTGGTCAATTGTCTGTGTGGTCACTTGTCTAGGTGGTCACGTGTTTGTATGATATCGTGTCCATGTGGTCAATTGTCTGTGTGTTCACTTACTCACGTGGTCACTTGTCTGTGTGGTCACTTGTCTGTATGATATCGTGTCCATGTGGTAACTTGTCTGTGTGGTCACTTGTCCGTGTGATCACTTGTGCGTGTGGTTATTTGTCTTTGTGGTCACTTGTCTATGTGGTTACTTGTCTATGTGGTCACTTGTCTGTATGATATCGTTTACATGTGGTCACTTGTCGATGGACTTATACGTTGTCGTTTGGCCTGGGATTACATTTTGAATGCTTAAATTGTTTTCACTGACATCGTTGTTTTTGGCTGCTAATATAGCACGTGCACTGAGCCACTGATGATTTTTGTAATAGTGTGCGATATTTGGAAAAACTTTATGTGGTAGCTTTAATTTTACAGAATGTTGTTGGCAGTGTAAAACATTGTGAGGATTCATCAATTGTCATTTTCCATTTCCCAAGTCCAACAATTTTTTTGCAAAACGAACAGTGGATGCATCATTATGTAGTTGTACACGCATATTGGTCTTCAAAGTCAATTTCTGTAAATGTCGCCATAAAAATGATGATTTGAGACATGCATTTAATTCATCAGCAGCTGTTGAGGCCATCATCCAAAAGAGATGCTGTAATTCCAGATGATGCGATAGCCAGTGCAATATTTTTTTTGTGATCGTATTGTTGCCAAAAGAATTAAAATTAGGAAAGTTTTTCCTGTGCCTCCGGGTGCATCTAGGAAATATAGTCTATCGCTTTTTCTGGTAATTGCCTGCGTAATTCTGTCATACACTACGAGTTGTTCTGGAACCAATTTTAAAAGAAATCTTCGGTACAAAAGAACCTAATTTTTCTATATCGCAGTGCGTTTCTCGTTGCAAATCATGAATAAAAAGCTTTTTTACAGATCGATTCGGAAAAGCCATTCCCAACTCTACCAGGGCTTTGTTGGAGAATGCCAAACGTATATCCTCAAACGAAACCAATGCCTCATTCTACACGTTTGGTGTAAATTTAATGTCCGGAATTTGATTCGGTGCAAGCAAACTATGTAGGATGTCTTCACTCATGAGGTCTTTTTCTTTCTCCCAAAGATCTTTTGGATTGGAAGCACGTTGTCAATATGATTGCAAACAAAGTGCGTATTTGCTGTGATGTATCAATAATCGATGGATCAGAGAGCGAAGTGCCCCAATGAGCATCGTTTTAATTCTCGGCAAGCTTCACAATAAGTGGCACATACTTAACCGTTTAATCTTCTCAGTTCTTGGAAGGATGTTGGTCCACTTACGTTGATAAACAGTAATCGTAAGTAAAAGCATTCTGCATTGTTTTGGTGAACAGTGTACAGACGGCCTAATGCGTGAGCCGAATATAAATTGATGTGGTCTTCAAATGCTTTACCCTGCTTTCGACGTTGAAAACTTTTCACTGATGCATTCCTTGTGTAATATGTTGGCAATTCAGAGTAAAGTAGCGTCTTTTCAAAAATTCAGGTACAATGACAAAATTGCAGTTAACTTTGTTGACGGAGGTGATATGTGCATTTTCTATTGTAAAGTACACTCGATGTCCGTTTTGAATTTGAACACCCAAATGAACAGCTCTTGGGTGGCGTTCATGGATTGGAAATGATAAAATGTGCCATACTGCTTCTTTGCTATTAATGTAGCGTCCAAGTTGATATTTGTAGACTTCATCAATTGATCCTGACATATCGTTTCGTTGTTAACATATTTGCAATTGCACTTGATCGACTTCACAAAGTTGCAATACTCTAAATTGGTGTGTGCTTTAAACGTTTTCAAGAGTAACGGTGAATACGGTAAAATCCAACGATTATCGACATCAACATCATTGTTTCGTACTTTTAATGTGATTGATTTGCCAACATCTTCATTTGATCGTCGACGATACAGTGGATAGCCATCATTGCAAGTGATAGTCCTCGCTATTAAATAACTTCAGATATGCATGGTGAATTTTTGTTGAGTAAGCTACATTGACGGTGAATCGTAGATAGATAGATAGATAGATAGATAGATAGATAGATAGATAGATAGATAGATAGATAGATAGATAGATAGATAGATAGATAGATAGATAGATAGATAGATAGATAGATAGATAGATAGATAG
>CAXITT010000080.1:357544-376050 GCA_964033795.1 Lymnaea stagnalis
TACATACATACATACATACATACATTTTATTCGAGGTACACACAGACTGCAAACATTTAGTCACATCAGGGGGCTTGAAATCAATCTCCTTATAACAATTGATTTTTAATGTTTTCTATACATTTTGTCATCAGATATACTTTAAACAAGCAACTTTAGTTCCACTTTTTATAATTCTCATTTCTAGACGAGAAATCATCAACTTAGCAATGTGACCTGGTTCCGTTTTATTGTTTAAGACAATATTAAAGCCTAATCAAATGGTGTGGGCAGTTTTTACTGTTACATGATGAGCAATTCGCTGTAGTGTTACCGAGATTAGCAGGCGTAGTATTACCGAGATTAGCAGGCATAGTCTGTTAAAACTGCCACTCCCAGGTGGTTTGGGGGGGGGGGGGTACTATGAAAACTGATAAATTTAAATGTATAAAGTTGATTTAGTTTCATCATTTTTACTTCATCTGATCTTAACTACCGTTAAACCTACAATAATTACCGTAATTCTGACCATAACTACTGTGATACTGACAATAAATGCTGTGATACTGACCATAGCTTCTGTGATACCCACAATAAATGCTGTGATACTGAGCATAACTACTGTGATACTGACAATAGCTGCTGTGATACTGACCATTACTACTTTGATACTCCTCATCCTATTATCAACGACACATATAATTAAATGAAAAGAAGGACTTAGATAGCCAAAGTTATTTTAAATTCTCCACTGGTGATAAAACAGTGAGCTAGACAGTTTGTTTCATGTCCAACTACACTTTTTTGTAGAGGCATAAACATTAAACATTTCCTTGCATACATGAGGTCAGCTTACATTTCTGCACGTGTTCAGTCAATCTATATTTCTAGCAGATTTTTCTAAATGTTGACCATGGAATAATAAAATATTATTAAATTGTTTTTTCCAGCTCAAGTCAATGATGGGTTTTTGTTACTTTTACCTGACAGCCATTCTTGGAAGTCTTCTACTCGGAAATGAAGGTAATTGATATGCAATGAAGGGAACAGGTGAATGTGTTAGTCAATGGCGCTCTGCATTATTGACATTGTGGTTCAAAGATTTTAAAGTGTTTAATTATTTTCTATATTCAAAGTTGAGCATTGCAAGGTCGTCATCTTATCCGACCATTTTAAGTGGATTATTTCCCTCATTTATTCATGTTCATTATGTCCAACATTAATTACGAAATAACTAAATCACATAATTATTTTTGTGTAAGATTGGGTTACATTGTTGGAAAAAAATACTATAAGGTAAATATGTAATGTAATAGTATTTTGATTTGATTTTTCTAGGTGCTTCCGTCGTGTTCACAGCTCAGCCAACATTCGTGATGGACGGATTCAATCAACCACTGAGTCTGAGATGTTCTCTTGATGTAAATTATGTTGTCTTACTATGTTCTTGAGATGCGATGGATTATTTTATTGATACAAATATATTGGCATATTTTACACTACTATACACAAATATAACAATTTAAACAGAAGATATCTAATATATTTATACAGTGTAAAAGTTAGCAATCTATTAACTCAGTAATATTGTTGATTTTAAATAAGGAGTATTTAGATTTATTAACTGCTGGATATAGACATGTAAATAAGTAGCTTTTAGTCTTTTTTATTTAAAAAGTTGTTTTAAAGTAAATTAGGTGGCAAATTGTGTTGGTAAAGTTTAGAAAAATTAGTTTAACAGTAAATGTTAGACCAAAGACTTTTATATGTACACGTTTTTTGTTGTTGTTGATTTTTTTTTCGAGCATACACGCTATAATCAGTCATAGTAAAAATTCTATTTCCAAAGTTCAAGAAAATAAACCTTCCCAATCAAACTGATCTAAAGTAAAAAAAAAAACTTTCAACTGTTTGGATACGATTTGATAAAAAAATAGTTTACCATCAATTAAAAATGTTAAAGATATTTATTATTTACCTAAGTTAACAGTTTAAAATTATCAACATCGATCAGATTTAATATGTTAAAATATTTTCTTTACATGATCCACTTCGATATTTAAAATCAAATTTGAGGGAATGGCTAGATTAGATCAATAAATGATCCATTTCGATGTTTCAAATCAAGTTCGAGGGAATATTGCAATGGCAACATTAGATTAATAAATGATCCATTTCGATGTTTCAAACCAAGTTTAAAGGAATATTGCAATGGCTACATACGATCAATACATAATCAATTTAGGTGTTTCAAATCAAGTTTGAAGGATAGTGCAAAATCTACATACGATCAATAAATTTGTAATGTTTAAATAAAATGATGAATAATTTCTAAAAGTGGAATAAGATATACAATTTTGTTTTAATGTATTTATTTCCAGAACAATCGAAAGGACAAAGATCGGGAAATTCAATCTATTTTTATCACACGAGGCAAGTTCATTTGTTTTTCGATAATTTTAATGACTTATTAAGGCTTACCTTCCCTTTTAAAAAGTTGAACTAATTATTAAACTTTATTTCGCTTTAACTTTTCTTATTAATAAAGTCTGCATTAGTTTATTGCATATCTAAATGAAAGGTCTCAAGTAAATGAAATTATTAAATATAATTTGATACAATATATGTCGTTCTATTTATCTTTTATTTATTTTAATATAATTTTAGCCCAAAATTCAATTTTTGTTCCATTATCCCTACAAGCGGATTGTTTCATAATTTTATATTGCAAGTTTATTTGGTTGTCACTTTTTTTAAAAAAAGGTTTAACAAAGGAGACACACAAAGAAACAGTTGCATACATAAAACAGGGTGAAAATGCCACGGCAAAAGCTGACCTTCTTTTTATTAACGTCACTGGACTTTTGAATCATACAGACCCTGAAGGACAAGGTTATCTGAATTTAGAATGGAAAGAATCTAGTGCAAAACAAGCAGCAGTTTATGAATGTAAAGTAAAAACAGCATTAGGTACGAAGAACGCAACTTTAAACATTAAGAACGTTGTTATTGAAAGTAAACACCTTTTAGAAAAAATATCTGGATTGGAAAAGGAAACTCTCAAAATTGAAACACTTGAACAAACTAATTCACAAAAAATTGATGCGTTTGAGAAAATTGTCAATCTTCGCCTATCTGCAATTGAGAATACCCTGAATGCCGTAGCGGGACTACACATGGAAACAGGTGCTGTTAACAGCGTCAAAGAAGAATTTGACAAGAAGCATGGGCATAATAAAAAGCTAAGAAAATTAGTCGACTTTAAAGTCCCTTACCAAAGAACCCCTGTTGTCTATGGCGCCATTTCAAAACTTGACAGTTCTAAGCATGCGAATCTTAGGATTAGGTTCTTCATTGTTGACATCAGTCGCTATTCTTTCACACTTGAGATTGAAACTTGGGCTGATACAACGCTCCATGAAGTTCAAATAAGTTGGTTGAGTTTCGACACTACGCTGTGAATGACTAGAAGACCGTATCATAAACTGTGAACCTCGGCTTCATCGCATTTTTATTTAAACAATTAACATTTCTTTATTGTAAAAGGAAAATTTAGAAGTTATATTAATAGAAGTTGTTAATACACTTTTAAAAAAAAAAATTCTTAACAAAATATTTTGATTGAACCTATAACTTTTCAATTTGAAACTGTAGAAATAAAATTAAACTTAAACATCATTGTTATTGTTATATTTATTGATTCAAACGTTAAAAAAAATAAAATAATTTAATGAAATAATTTTAACATTTTGTTCAATAGAAAAATATTAAATGTTCACCTTAAGTTCATTGAATTATTCTAAATATCAGTTTATATATTGTTAAAAAGAAATGTTAAAACAAAGAAAATATTTTTTAAAATCTAAATAAGAAGAATAAAATTCCTTTTACGTAATGGAATAGTTTTGAAAACCATTTGAATACGACGTACACAATTAATTTCAGATAGGGATGAATATTCAAACATTAAGAAAAAATAAAATAATTTAATGAAATAATTTTAACATTTGATCAATAGAAAAAAATATTAAATTTTCACCTCAATTTCACTGAATTTATCTAAATATCCATTTATGTATTGGTAAAAAGAAATGTGAAAACAAAGAAAATTTTTTTTTACATCTAAATAAGAAGAATAAAATTCTTTTTTGGTAATGGAATAGTTTTGAAAACCATTTGAATACGATGTACACAATTAAGTTCAGATAGGGGTGAATATTTAAATCGGATGTAGACAATTAAGTTAAGATAAGGGTTTCTAATTTATCATGAATGAAGGGTTAGAAAATATTGATTTTTAATCTAAAATGTACTTTTATTGCAATTTATGTCCATGTTTTTGGCAAATCATTACCAAACCAATTGATTCGAAACTAATATTATGCAGGTATGTTGTTCGAACGTAAATTTATTCAAACTGAAGGTAGTTGAGGAAATATTATTTATAATTCATTTTAGATTTCTCGTTAACTTCTTCTTCTCTCTCTCTCTCTCTTTATATATATATATATATATATACAATAATAGTGAGGTATGTTGAGCGTAAGGCAAAAAAACTGAAAGCATTTAAGAACGATCGGATTTGTAAAGGACGATCATAATTATTCCCTATTATTTTACAAAAAACATTTTAATGCGCAAAAAAATATATATCCGCTTTTATTGTAGTAAAATTTTATTTCTTATTTTAATCAATTACAAATACATTAAAAGTAATAACTTAAATATCTATCTTAAGCCTTTTATGTTCCTTTGAAAGTTACGGAAAAAAATTATGATAAGAGATTTACACCGCAATCGTATTTATCGGGAAAACCAAAAAGTCAGTGATTTTTAGTGCATTTTTAGGGAATTATTTAATTTGTAAAAAAAATAATTAATTTGAACTGAATAAACACAAAAATGACGTCTTTAAGCGAATGATATATTTTAGCCAAAAACTTTAATTTTCTATGATTTTACAATCATCATCATCATAAATATGTCCTTGGGTCACCACAGATGACATGTGAACTATTCTCCTCCATGCCTCTCTGTCTTTAGAACTACGAACTTCATCGCCCCGTGTTAGTCCTGTCCACTCTTTGATGTTATACTCCCATCTTTTTCTTTGTCTTCCCCCTCTTCTCCCTCCTCTTGTGGCGCCCTGCAATATTTCTTTGGCAAGCCCTTGTTTTCTTGTTACGTGGCCGTACCATTGAAGTTTGCGTTTTTTCACAGTCAGCAATAGTTCATCGTACTGCCTAATTGCCTGGCGAACACTTTCTTTCACTGTATCATTGGAGATATAGTCCCTATAGCAGACACCAAAATGCTTCTGAAGCATCTCATTTCCATCGCCTTTATTTTCCTTTCAAGATCTGCAGTTAATGTCCATGATTGGCAGGCATACAGGAAAATTGAGAGGACAAATGAGCTCATCAGCCTTATTTTGGAGCTGGGGGCTATATTTGTGTCACTCCATATTTCTTGAGCCTCTTTAGTGCTTTTGTAGTCTGCGCTATCCTGGACATCAGTTTAGGCTTGGAGCCTTCTATTGCTCCTAGGTATTTGAAGAGGCCTACAGTCTCTATTCTTTCTTCCCCGACCTTAATTTCAGTGGTGATGCCTGTGGTGTTATTTTTCATCAGTTTTGTCTTTTCGGTACTGATTAGCATGCCGAGCTCTTGTCGAGACGCTTTACCAGATCGGCTGGCTCTTCTTCGTTCCCAGCCAGTCCGTCTATGTCGTCCGCAAAGCGTAGGTTGGAGATTCTTCTGCCACCAATGCTGACTGTCCATTCATTCGCTTGCATATCATCTGACTTAATTCTCTCTAGGAAGATAATGAACAGGTTGGGGGGAGTGAGCAGTCAGCCTTGTCGTACTCCAACCGTGGTCTTGAACCATTCCGCGATGTTATTGTTAAGGAAGACTGCACTGGTTGCCTTATCATAGAGGTTGCATATCATTCTGGTTATGTTTGTGTTGATGTTGTAGTTCCTAATGGTGGTCCATAAAAAAGCATGCCAAACCCTGTCGAATGCTTTCTTGAAGTCCACAAAGACGTTGTAATGGTTTTGTTGGTGTATTCGAAGGTTTAGGATCTGCTCAGTAGTTCCACGTCCTTGTCTGAAGCCTCAACGATCTCACGTTCCAGGTACCTAGTTTAATATTATTCTTGGCACTGATACTGCCTATTTTGCTGAGCAGTAGCATATTTTCCACCTCCGTACCGATCAACGACGGTAGGCGCATCCCGTGGTAACTTCGGTGACGGCCGAGCCGGTATGGATTGTGAATCTGTTCTCATGGACATGTAACGTATGTAGGGCAGTTGTCGCATGGTGGCGCTCATCCCTCTCCATGCCTAACCATATTAAAATTAAAAATAATTAAAAGTTCAAATTTTCTTTCGCTAAAGCCAATTTCTAAAAATAATTTTCGGCTGTTCTTCTTGCTTTACCGAAGCGCCTACACTCCGAGATATTGTTCGGTGAAATAAACTATACAATTTCAGGTTCCTTCAAGATTATTTGTCTTTCAAAACACAAATGATTCCACTTTCGATAGTCGATCGCGTTCACCGTGTTCGCGTCTAAGCTGTCTTCCGATCAGTTATATCTGTTTTCTTCTTCTTTTAACCGTTGGTACGTTTTATAACCACTTTCTTTGCATTTTGTATACGGAATTTCCATTTGGGATCTACAGCTATTTGAGATATCAGCCATCTGTTGTAAATCGCGCGTTATAAAACGGATACTGTCTTTTCCGTTTCTTAAATGTAAAATTCATTAATATAATTGATTGCTTTTTAAATTGTTAATACACACGCTTTGTAGTTTTAACAATAAATAATTTTTTACATTTTTAAATTCCTAAAATATACTTTTATTAACTCCATACCCAAATAGCATTCATTAAAGCACCTTATAATTCATCCAAAAAAAAAGCAAACCATATGAAGTGCAAATTATGTTATTTGAGTACAGAAGGGGCTAAAAATCAGTGGAGCATTTTATTGATTTTTCTTTTAAAATCTAAAGGAGGTGAGGGGGACTGGTCATTTTGTGTAGGCAACATGAGATATGTTTCGTAAAATATTAATGAATTTGATAAATAGTTAGCCTTCTTGGGTACTTACATTTCGAAGGTAGGAAATAAGATTGTGTACATTTTTACGTGGATGACACAATATTTAAATCCTATGGTATAACATTTGTGAAAAATATTAATGAATTTGATAAATAGTTAGCCTTCTTGGGTACTTACATTTCGAAGGTAGGAAATAAGATTGTGTACATTTTTACGTGGATGACACAATATTTAAATCCTATGGTATAACATTTGTGAAAAAAAATAGATGTTACATTCCCTTTTTACAAATAAACATATGTTTACCAATTAATAAAATCAATGGTGTTAATAAATCGTGGGTACATTTTTATAGGTATAACCACTGATTTCAAAACCCAATTATTTTACGCACTTGAAAATTTAATTTTAAAAAAATTGCGATTTTCTATCAAATTAATGAAAATCTATTTTTATTTCTATTTTGCGAAAGTAAAGTCGGCGTTTATTTTTATGAAATTAACATTTTTTTAAAAGACACTCCAATCTGTTATAGATATGGTTGCGACGAGATACTTCTTTATATAAAAGAAATATTTGTTTTACAATATTCTGATAATATATAATTTTTTTAAAAACAAGGCAAATTTTGTATACATTTTTGAAATATAAATTAAAGGAGTATAATCAAGCTTAGTAAATGAATGAAATAGCAAAATGAGGTAATGTGGAAGCTTGAAATAGAGAACAGGACAAAAAATAAAAACAAGGCAAATTTTGTATACATTTTTGAAATATAAATTAAAGGAGTATAATCAAGCTTAGTAAATGAATGAAATAGCAAAATGAGGTAATGTGGAAGCTTGAAATAGAGAACAGGACAAAAAGATAAGGACGTTTCGGCATAAAGTCTTCTTCAGCTAACAGTAGAATTGAAAATATCACACAAAAAAACAGAGCACAGTAAACAACTTAAGAAATATCCATTGTTGTCTCCGGAAGTGGGAGCACAGGAAGCCAGGGAATAATGAAGTCCACAATAACAATGGACCAGAATAATCAGGGATACACACCGCAATAAGAAAGTAGATGAATTATAGGGAGTTAGAGAAACATCAGTAGGATATTATTTGATTAAAACCATAAGGAGATATAGTGCCAAACAGCTGAATACATTTATTTCTCCCAATTTAACCCTCTCTGGTGTGTTACTGCATGAAATAAGTGCCGTAATGGTTTCATCAAATGCTTGTTTATGGTTTTTGCTGTTGAAATGAGAAGAGACTGGGAAGGTTTACAATATCCCAATAAATGTTCAGTAAACCTATCAGCCAATCTTCTCCCAGTTTCACCTAAGTAACTAGGTTGGCATCTACGGCACACAATAGCATATATTACATTACGGCTGACACAAGTGAAACCCTCTTTAATGGTAAAGGTACCTTTAGGGAGGCTAATGCTTTCAGTTTGGAGTGTAAAGCGACAAGTCCTTCAGCGGCTTCTTAAGCATGTTTTAGTATCAACGTAAGACGGTTCAGACCGAAAGCGACTATAAACCAGAATACCTCCTAGATTTCTTTCCCGTTTAAAGACAAACAGTGGAGGGGATTAGAGAGCCATGTTGGAATCGGGGTCAGCAATAGTATGCTACAATTTTTTATGAATATTTTTCGGCAGTTTAATTGTGAGGGTGGTAGGTTTTGCTATTCATTCATTTAAATTTTTGAAGAAGATATCAAAATATTAAATTATTTTAAGATACAATTTATTTATATCATATTTAAAGTTTTTGTTACAACTTTAAGATTATGTTTTCACATTTTTTGGAGAAAAAAAAATGTTGTAATTCAAGGTCACGAAAAGGGGTAAATGTAAAGTATTTCTCTAGTCTAGAAATTGTCCCCCCAATAAACTTCTTTAGTGACAAAAGTTAAATAATATATTTATATTTAGATTCGGTAATTGATGATTATGTTTAGAGGAAAAACAAAAGTAGTTTAGGGGCGTGAAATGGAGTAGTGTAGGCCTATAATGTATTAAAAATAATTACATCTGAAAACTTAATGATGTTAGAATCGTAAATATCATTACAGAGATGCTTCTTTTTAAAACTAGAAATTGTGATGAGTATTTGAAATAGCAGGTAGAAATTATCATGAAGGTCCAATCATTATTATCCCAGTAACATCGGTTCATTTATTCTAGTATTCAATTTAAAAAAAAAAACCAGTTTCGTTGAAAAATATTTTGATTCTTAAAATATCGAGCAAAATCCAAATAAAAATTCTTTCTCACTGAATTAATCTTTATTATTATCGTAATAAAATCCAAATTGATTAAGTTCTGTTTCAAGAATTTTCGGGCGTTGATTCCGGAAATTAAATAAGATTTATCGTAACTGCTCAAAACAATTTTTTGTTGTATAGAAAATTTTAAAAAATATTTATTTGGCTGAATCTTAGCCCCCAGAATTTAGCTTCTAAACAATTAACCTGTATTGTTTTATAGCATTCTAATCAAATTATACCTACATTTATTCTAATAAAAACACAATCACACTTTCTCGATTAAAATATACCAACACTTATTCGAATCAAATTATAAACACACCTGATCTTATCAATTATACCTACGCTTATTTTAATCAAATCATAGCCACACTTATTCTTATTAAATAGACCCACACTTATTCTAATTAAAGTATACCCACACTTACTTTAATCAAATATACCCACACTTATTCTAATCAAATTATACCCACACTTATTCTTATCATTTTTATTTTGTAAGTCTCTATGAAAGCTGAAAATGTATTGTTTTATGTACACAACTTGTTTGTGTCTAATTAATTGAGTTTGAGGAACAATTTTACAAGCGATTTTAAAAGTTGTCATCAAATAATACAGTTCTTGTCACAAAATTTTGCCGTTCAAAATTTAGGAAATTATTATTAAACAATAAGTTCATGTTTCTTCGGGAATCTTTCAATGAAAATGGATTTTCTTATAACATGGCCAAAACATTTGCCACAATACACTAAAAATTATGGCATATCTGAATCCACCAAAGAACCAGAATCAGATACGAAAATAAACTTATTTCCCTTAAACTATCGGTTGATGAAGGTCTTCAAATTGTTTGGTACAATGAAACACGGGCTGGAGAGCATGTGCATGCGTATCTTTTATTGAAGCAGTACACGTTAAACAGATTTACATATTAGGTATCATTCAGCACACTATCAGGGTCGTCGAATTGTGTAATAATATTTTGCGTATCTATGTTACTTCGTAACGCCTTGTTAAAAGAATATCTAAATCGATCAAGATGACTATGCGTGTCCAACTACAAGTTGCCTATTCATGTTGTTGAACTTCGTAACCATGATGATTTTACAAAAGATTGTTGTTATTCTATAAGTCCGTTATATAATGTTAGGACAAACAACACGTTTCGTCGAAGGGGTTTTTGGGTCTGGAAAAAGGATAATGTGCTGGGTCGGGTCTACACTGTGCACACGAAGAGCTCAGAATGTTACCATCCGTGATCTCTTTGCTGTTATGATGGTCTTCTGCCAAATGGAAAACACCTTAAAACTATGGAAAAAACAAAAAGACTACATATCATAAGATGTTACGAGACAGACTGACGCGCATCATATAGAAACAGAAGTCCACCAGCACTTACATTTGGTATGTAACAGGTGTCTGCAGTTTCATGAAATCTACGTGATCGCTATTGGAGGTCAATCTCTGGATCATTACGGTTTGCCTACATCTTCCAGAGAACTTGCAGAAGTTACGTCAAATCCCGAATACTTGAAAGAGACATCTTACAACACCTCGCTATTTGGCCAACATAGTTACAGAAAAAATGTTGCTGTTAAATTATCAGAAAAAGACAGTTTATGAGCAAGTCATAATGAGCGTAGTCTCGGTCACGGGCATGGTGTTCTTTCTCGATGCTTAAGGCGGAACTGGTAAGACATTCTTCATAAACCTCCTGATTGCAAAAATCTGAGCAGACGGAAACATTGCTATAGCTCTGGCGTTATCTGTGATCGCTGCCAATCTTCTACAGGTCGGAAGAACTGCTCATTTGGCTTTTAAGCTACCTCTGAACCTCAGCCATACTGAATCTCCCTCTATGTGTAACATATCGGAGCAGAGCAACAAGGCTGAAGGGCTAAGACAATGTATGCTTATTGTCTGGGATTAATCCATTGTGTCACAGAAAGGGGATGTTGAGGCTTTAGACAAGACCGTCAAAGATATCCGTCAAATCATCAAACTAATGGGAGGTTTGACAGTTCTGCTGGCTGGAGACTTCAGGAAAAACCTACCGGTCGTGCCAAGATTAACACGCGCTGAGGAAGTTAAAGCATGTCTTAAATAATCAAACCTTTGGCCTCAAATCAATTTTCTTTCTTTGACATTAAACATAAGGGTTGATTTAAAAGATGATAAAAAAAGCCACAGACTTCTCTGCTCTTAAGATGAGTCTCAGTGATGGCAGCTTCAGTTAAGAAAATCGTAAAATTACTATTCCTTCAAAGCTCGGTCTCCTCTTGAATACCTTACCAGACTTGCTTAAACATGTTTACCCCAATATACGAAATCTCCACGAAAAAGACGTGTCATGATTAAGGGAGCGAGTTATCCTTACACCGAGAAATGACGTGACTACAACCATAAACCACATTTTAATCCAAGAACTACCTTTAGAAGCTATAACATATCAGTCTGTGGATTCAATTGTGGAAGTGGAAGACACAGTGCACCATCCAGCAGAGTTTCTCAGCTCGCTAAATCCTCCTGGCTCTCCTCAACATCATCTTATCTGAAAGTGGGTACCAATAATATTACTGGGAAACTTATAGCCACCAAAACTTTGTAGCGGCACCAGACTTCAAATCATGGGTCTGCAAAAGAACCTAATGAAGGCAAATGTTTTCACTGGCAGTGGCTCAGGGAGACAGTTTTGTTTCCTCACATCCCTGTTATACCCTCTGATCTCCCATTTCAATTCAAGTGCCTACAATTTTCAGTTAGACTCTGCTTTGCAATGACAATTAATAGGTCTCTAGAAAAGAACCTACAAAAAGTTGACATTGATTTGACGCAGGATTGATTTTCCCATGGCCAACTATACGTTGCATGCTCAAGAATGAGCTCAGTGCACAAATTGATCATACTATTAACCTGAGGGCCGAACTGACAACGTGTTATACAAAGAGATCCTTAACATATAATAATTGGTAACTTTTCGCTAATTTTATTGATAATTTCTTACCTTTTTATCTTAAACAAGGCTCTCCGCTGCAAAGCGCGGGTATTTTGCTAGTATATATATATATCCTATAAAGCAAATGCAGCGATATATAATTATTTCGTATCAATCACAAAATAATAACCAGAATAGAGTAGTATATTTTCATTTTATGGAAGGGTGTTATGTGTAACGTTTCACACATCTTCCCCTTGCGTGAACTTTGCTTGACCTTAAATCAGATTCCAAAGCCGACGCTCGGTTCATATATGGGCGTTGGCTAGTTCTTTTGATCTGTCGTGTTTACCACTTAAACATGGTTAGACTGCCTACTAGCATCTTATGAAACGTTCTCTATTGTATTAAAAAAGTAAGGACGTTTCTAAACGCGTTTGAACGAGCCATAACTTAAAACAAGAGATTAATTTCTCACAATAGGAGCCAGTGCATAACAAAGGGTTTTACCTCTGTTTGTGCAGCAGTCGTAATCCTTAAGGGTAGCTAATCATTCTTTGGACACAAGGTTGTGCTCATCTCTCACCTGTGACTCAAAGAAACTATAACATGCACAGATAAAGAAAATATCAAGTTCTTTAATAATAATAATAAAGTTTATTTGAAAAACACGCTTCATCCACAAAAGCTCGAAGCGTGGTACAAAGTCAACCATATTAAAAAGAGAAATAAAAAGAATCTAAAATTTAACACATTTAAAAACAGACGCAACAATATAAAGCTAAATACGAGCATACCCAGTCAAAATCTTTCATCCCGTTTCAACCATAAGCAACACAAGCAAATATACATTAACTGAAAAAGATGGCAGATGGCATCACCCCAGAAGTGGTTTGCGAAATAGATGTGTTTTTAAATCGTTTTAAAGGACGCCAGTATCTGGCTGTTTCTGAGAGTGACTGGAACTGCGTTCCAAATTCTTGGGCCGTTAAATAAATAAGTGCGCTTTCCGTAAGTCTCAAGGTGAACACACGGTATCGATATTTTGCCAACATCGGATGAGCGGAGCTCTCTAGTGGGTACATAAGGCGTCATGAGTACTTTAAGATAAGATGGCGATAGGTCATGTAAGCAGCGGTAGCACAAAGTTGCAATTTTTTACTCTATGCGAGCGCGGACTGGCAGCCAGTGCAGCTCTCTAAGAAGTGTTTTAGCATGGTCGAATTTGGGTTTCCAAAGAACAATGCGAGCCGCATTATTCTGTGTTCTTTGAATTTTATCCAGGAACGTAGCTAGGAGACCCACCATGAGCGCATTGTAGTAGTCCATGCGTTATAACACAAATGCAGACATCAGCCTCTTTGATGCATATAAAGTTAAGAAAGGTCTGATGTAACTAATCCTGCGCAGCTCTAGGAAAATGGCCTTGCAAAGCATGTTAATATAATTTTCCATAGTAGGATTTCTGTCTAAATACACACCCAGATCTCGCACTGTATGAGTAAACTCAATCTGCATACCTGAGAGAGTAAGTGATGTTGTGTGTTTTACAGATTTTTGTTTCTGAACAGTGGCAATGGGGATCAGCTAAGTCTTTTCATCATTGAATTTGAGCTTGTTTATGGTCATCCAGTGCTTAACGGATTCCACTGTCTTCTGTGTCGTACTAAGAAGTCGATGGAACTGAGAGTGGATCACGGATTGATGAAGTTGTGTATTGTCCGCGAACATGTGATGCAGCATGTCAAATTGCTTGGTCCCTTCACCCAGTGGCTGAACCTACAAAGTGAAAATCATCGGGTCTAGGACCGAGCCCTGGGGTACTCCGAATTCAATGACGGTTTGCTTTGAGGTCAAGTCGTTTGAAATAACTGACTGGACCCGTTTGTCATATAAGAGTCATATAATGGCCTTCATTCTGTCATAGTTGATTTCCCATTTTTTCCAATGGAATAGAATACCTATCAACCAACATGCTTTGAAAATATAACAATGGGAGGCACTCTGGTATTAGGGTCAAAGGAAGACCACACTGTCGGTGGATTTACTCCATTAATGGCAACCTAAAATCCACGGTCCTTTGTTGTCTTCTGAACCAGACGCGACTCCTCTGGACAAGAACAGAAATTGTAATACTTGTGGTATCAAAAATCACGATGCAAAATTTTAATCCTATTTATGGATACCCAATGGACAGGAACCCAGGGATAAACCTTTTAATAGATACAAACCGAAAGGTTATGTTTAGGAAGCAGGTTCATAAGAAAAGACTTAATCTAATTAACTTAAGGTGCTATATTTAACAGTGTCACACCACTACTTCATTTACTTCGTTGGCTCCTTAGACAAGTGACAACACAGACAAGTGAACACACAGACAAGTGACCACAGACAAGTTACCACACAGACAAGTGACCACATGGGCTAGTAACTACGTAGACAAGTGACAAAACAGACAAGTGACAATATAGACAAAAAACAAAGAAATGACAAAAAACAAACGAAAGAAATGACCACATAGACAAGTGACCACACAGACAAGTGACCACATAGAGAAGTGACCACAAAGACAAGTGACCACATATACACAATATCATACAGACAAGTGACCACATAGACAAGTGACCACACAGACAAGTGACCACACAGACAAGTTACTACATAGACAAATGTCCACAAAGATAAGTGACCACATGTACACGATATCATACAGACAAGTGACCACACTCAAGTGACCACATAGACAAGTGACCACACAGACAAGTGACCACACAGACAAGTTACTACATAGACAAATGTCCACAAAGATAAGTGACCACATGTACACGATATCATACAGACAAGTGACCACACTCAAGTGACCACATAGACAAGTGACCACACAGACAAGTGACCACACAGACAAGTTACTACATAGACAAATGTCCACAAAGATAAGTGACCACATGTACACGATATCATACAGACAAGTGACCACACTCAAGTGACCACATAGACAAGTGACCACACAGACAAGTAACCATATATACACGATAACATACAGACAAGTGACCTCACAAACAAGTGTCTACATAGAAAAGTGACAACACAGGCAAGTGACCACACAGACAAGGGACAACATAGACAAGTGACCCCAAAGACAAGTGAACACACAGACAAGTGACCACTGAGACAAGTGACCACAAAGACAAGTGACCACAGGGACACGATATCATACAACAAGTGACAACACCGACAACTGACTACATAGACAAGTGACAACATAGAAAAGTGACCACACAGACAAATGACCACAATGATATTTGACCACATGTGCACGATATCATACAGACAAGTGACCACACACACAAGTGACAACATAGACAATTGACCACACTTTTAAGTAACCATATATACACGATATCATACAGACAAGTGATCACACAAACAAGTGTCTACATAGAAGATACACCACACAGGCAATTGACCACACAGACAAGGGACCACATAGATAAGTGACCACACAGACAAGTGACCACATGTACAGGATATAATACAGACAAGTGACCACAAAGACAAGTGACCACATGGACACGATATCATACAAACAAGTGACCACACAGACAATTGACTACATAGACAAGTGACAAGATAGACTAAGTGACCACACAGACAAGTGACCACACAGACAAGTGCCCACACAGTCAAATGACCACAAGGATAAGTGACGACATGGACACGATATCATACAGAAAAGTTACCACATAGACTAGTGACCACACAGACAAATGACCATAATTACACGATATCATACAGACAAGTGAACACACGGACAAATGACCACATATACACGATATCATACAGACAAGTGACCACACAGACAAGTGACCACATAGACAAGTGACCAAACAGACAGTAACCACACAGACAAGTGACCACAAAGACAAGTGACTACATAGACAAGTGACCACATGGACACAATATCATACAGACAAGTGACCACACAGACAAGTGACCACATAGTCAAGTGACCACACAGACAAGTTACCACATGTACAAGATATTATACACATAAATGGCCATATAGACAAGTGTCCACATGCACACGATATCATACAGACAAGTGACCACACAGACAAGTGACCACACAGACAATTGACCACATGTACACGATATCACACAGACAAGTGACCACAAAGACAAGTGTCAACATTGATACGATATCATACAGACAATTGACCACACAGACAAGTGACCACAGAGACAAGTGACCACAAAGACAAATTCCCACATTTACACGATATCATACAGACACTGACCACATAGACAAATTACTACAAGGACAAGTGACCACATTTACACGATATCATACAGACAAGTGTCCACATAGACAAGTAACCAAACAGACAAGAGACCACATAGACACGATATCATACAGACAATTGACCAAATAGAGAAGTGACGACACAGACAAGTGACCACAAAGACAAGTGAACACACATACGAGTGACCATATAGACAAGTGACCACACAGACAAGTGACCACACACTAATATATTGAATACATAAATTAAATTATTCAACCACTTGACTTACCAGGCATTTCATCGCACGTTTTAACAATGAAAATGGTCGTACCTATAGTTCTTTAATGAAACGAAAATCTACCACGACTTCACAACAGTAAACAGTGAAAAACGAATGCAAAATACCATTTAAGCTACTATTTTAAATGTAAGATTTAAAGGCGGTGATGTAATGTTTTCACCCATCCCAATGATCCCAACAGTTACGCCTTTTGAATTCAAACGTCTGCATTTTACGATGTGGGGCGCGTTTGCAATGTCTATCTACAAAACACAGCGACAATCGCCACAAGTTTGCGGACTACATTTTGAAAACCCATGCTGCTCCCATGGACAGATGTATGTGGACTGCTATAGCATCGTAAAACATTCTGATTTATTCGTGTATGTACCAGACGGAAAACAAGAAAAAATGTGAGTATTTACAAGCTCTTGAAGAAACATATTTTAAATGCAACACTCTCTTTCTTTTAGTAGCATTGCAACCCATGCCAGGTACTCGCTAGTATACCATAAAAACTAATTTAAAAACTAGTAAAATACAACCAATAGGTCCCCCACATACTTTGAGAACCTCTTAATATGAGAAATATTTGATTATCCCTCAATAAAATTCAATAACCTTTACCCAGTTACCAAACAAGTATTCTATTCGAAGAAAACACCCTTTCCACATAATGAGAAACACTCGTTAGAAAATCGACCCTCACTTATTGAGAACCACTTAAAATATATAAGAAAACTAATATAAAATAAAAAAAAAATAAAGACAAAAATGACCCCCCCCCAAAAAAAAAAAAAAAAAAAAAAAAAAAAAAAAAAAAAAAAAAAACCCCCCCCCCCCCCACACAAAAAAAAACAAAAAAAAAAAAAAAAAAAAAAAAAAAAAAAAAAAAAAAAAAAAAAAAAAAAAAAAAAAAAAAAAAAAAAAAAAAAAAAAAAAAAAAAAAAAAAATTACATAATTAAAACCACTCATTACAAATACACAACATGTCACATTATACTTTGTCAACCAGTCATAATAAATTACATAATAATTAGAAAAATGAGAAATCTAAAAATATAGACACGAAAAAAATTAAAAATCAAATTACATAATGAGCATACTAATTGTGAAAATCGACCCCCACATATTGAGAACCACTCATGATAACATTAAGAAATTAATTAAAAGAGACGTTTAAAAACCGTCCTACAACAACACGTGAACTCTGTAAATAAAAGATAACCTATACAATACCTCTTTGTTATCTTTAATGTTGTCTTAAATGTTGTCTTTAATTAAAATCAAGGTTATTTAAATCAATTTAAGAAATCACAAATCAATTATAAACACATTTACAACAACAAGGGAAATAATTTCCAAAACAAATATAAAAAAAAGAAATTATCTGATTATCCCCCCTACAACTTCTCAATCTCCTCAACCCCCTCCAAAATCCTAAATAATAAGAACAGCCTATATTACTAAGGGGTGTAACAAAAATTGGGATTCTCAAATGTGCGTTAGTTGAGTTCATGTTTTGTAAAGTAACTTAAGTAGATGAGGAGTTTAAGATAGATAGATAGATAGATAAATAGATAGATAGATAGATAGATAGATAGATAGATAGATAGATAGATAGATAGATAGATAGATAGATAGATAGATAGATAGATAGATAGATAGATAGATAGATAGATAGA
>CAXITT010000080.1:376442-378942 GCA_964033795.1 Lymnaea stagnalis
AGATAGATAGATAGATAGATAGATAGATAGATAGATAGATAGATAGATAGATAGATAGATAGATAGATAGATAGATAGATAGATAGATAGATAGATAGATAGATAGATAGATAGATGGATAGATAGACAGATGGATCGATGGACGAACAGATGTAAGGACGGACGTACAGATGGATGGTTGGACGGGCGGTTGGAAGGATGGATAGACGAATGGAAGGATGGATAATTGACAGAACACTTGTTTCCTTGAACAGTTTCCAAATGGTTTCCTTTATTCAGTAAACTATGTTTATACATATATAAAATTAATTTATATAGCTATATATATATATGTCCCATATTCTCTTCTTTACCCTTTATCCGAATGCGATAAAACTTTTGTGAGTTGTGCATACGCCCGAAATTTTGTCTGAATTATTACACACATTTTACAATATTCTGTTTTGGTCCAGAGGCCTAAATTCTTTTTTTTTCTGTTATACTGTCATGAGCTAAATATAATTTCAGTATTCTTTCCTATAATATACCATTCATCCTATTTATTTTCCTTAAAGCTATACACCTATAATTTCACACAGAGCAATTGCATGAATGGAAGGAATTGAATAAAATGCAAGCAACATTTCAGTTTTTGTGACATAATAATATGGTTTCTGAATTGGTACAACCATTTTACAATTTTGAGTTTGGTGCCGGGATCTTAAATTTTTTAAAGCAATTTTGTGAGCTATATAAATATAATTTCAAACACAGCTGTTGCATGGGTTGATCAATGGCTACAAGTGTGTGGACTAAATTTTTAAAATCCATGCTTTTCACGTGAACAACTGTATGTGGCCTGTTCAAGCACCGAAAAAAACTTCTAATATATTTGTGTAGTTACAAGAATGAAAAAAGAAAAAAATATATTTGCTATTAAAAAAAAAAACTTTAAAAAATGTAATAAAAATACACAAAATTTTTTTTTTAGGGGCATTGCAATGCATGCCGGGTTCTCGCTAGTATATAAGAATGAGCTTGAGTGACATAAAACCAAAGAGCTTACACGATTAAGGTAAGTTCGGATTCCTAAAAACTGTCATAGTTATTTGCTATTATTTTACTGAAATCTAAAAAAATTGAAATGCGCAACAAATATTTTAAATCCGCTTTTATTTTATTAAAAGTTAAATTTATTTATCATACATTACAAATACATATCAAGTATCAACCGAGGAAAAATTTTAAGCATTTTATGTGTTTTTAAGTTATGAAAAAAAATCATGATCAAAGAATTATGCCGTAATCACATTTATCGAGAAAACCCAAGCATCAGTCATTTTTAGTGCGTCTTTTAGTGCGTTGTTAATATTACGAAATAAAATAAAATTATTTTTTTTCTAAATAATAACGAAAATGACGTCATAGCGTGAATAGACTATTTCGTCCATAACCGCGCGTGACAAAACTGATGATGTATTGTCCATTCTTAAAAGTAAAATTAATAAATACAATTGGTTGTTTTTTTAATTGTTAATAAAACAAAAACACACATTTTTGCTTTGTATATTTCAACATTTAAAAAGTTTTGACATTTTTGATTCAAAAATTGTACTTTTATTAAATTTATAACGTAATAAAAACTAAACGTTAAATATAATTCTAATAAGAAAATCCTTTTAAGTCAATCTGTGCAGCACAGCTCCATAGCTAAATAGCTTTCAATAATCGACTTATACCTCATATAAATAAGAACGAACAATATAAAGTGAAAAAATATGTTAGTTTGGGAATAGAAGGGACTGCAATCTGGTGGAAGATTTTCTAAATTTATTTAAATGTGGGTGGGGGAGGGTTTGCCCCAGGCAGCACAAGATACGTCTCAAAATAAAGGAGTGAATTTGACAAATAATTAACCTACTTGGGTCACATTCATATCGGAGGTAGGAAATAGGATGTGTGGGCCTACATTTTTACATAGACAATATATTTAAATCCTATAGTATTACAATTGTGAAAAAATTGATGCTGCATTCTCTTTTTACAAATTTTAATATATGTATATTCATTTGGCCAAAGCAGCACAAGATTAGTCTTAAAATAGAGGAATGATTTTGATAAATAATTAACCTTCTTCGGTACATACATTCCGGAGGTAGGATATAGGATGTGTACATTTTTCGTGGATTACAATATATTTAAATCCTAATCGTATAACATTTGTGAAACATAAAAAAATATTATATTCTCTTTCTACATGTAAACATATGTTTACCAATTAAGACAATCAATGGCGTTAACAAATCTTGGGTAAATGTATTTGAGTGTATCCATGAATATCAAAAGCCAATCATTTTACACACTTGAAAATTAAATTTTGACAAGGAAAGATGTGTTGACAATTTCTTTTTTTTTTTAAAAGTGAAAATATATTTTTTCTGTTACATTGCGAAAAGTAAAAAGGTGTGTATTTTTATGAGATTTAATTTTTTTTTTTTTTAAAAGACAGTGCAATCTTTTA
>CAXITT010000080.1:388942-392724 GCA_964033795.1 Lymnaea stagnalis
ATTCAACATTTCCTTGCATACATATGGTCAGCTTACATTTCTGCACGTGCTCAGTCAATCTACATTTCTAGCAGATAGTTCTAAATTTTGTCCAAGGAATAATGAAGTATAATTAAATTCTTTTTTCCAGCTCAAGTCAATGATGGGTTTTTGTTACTTTTACCTGACAGCCATTCTTGGAAGTCTTCTACTCGGAAATGAAGGTAATTGATATGCAATGAAGGGAACAGGTGAATGTGTTAGTCAATGGCGCTCTGCATTATTGACATTGTGGTTCAAAGATTTTAAAGTGTTGAATTATTTTCTATAGTCAAAGTTGAGCATTGCAAGGTCGTCATCTTATCCGACCATTTTAAGTGGATTATTTCCCTCATTTATTCATGTTCATTATGTCCAACATGATTTACGAAATAACTAAATGGGAGAATTATTTTTGTGTAAGATTGGGTTACATTGTTGTAAAAAAATATTATAAGGTAAATATTTAATGTAATAGTATTATGATTTGATTTTTCTAGGTGCTTCCGTCGTGTTCACAGCTCAGCCAACATTCGTGATGGACGGATTCAATCAAACACTGAGTCTGAGATGTTCTTTTGATGTAAATTATGTTGTCTTACTATGTTCTTGAGATGCGATGGATTATTTTATTGATACAAATATATTGGCATATTTTACACTGCTATACAAAAATATAACAACATCAATCAGATTTAATATGTTAGAATATTTTCCTTTCATGATTCACTTCGATATTTCAAATCAAGTTTGAGGGAATATTGCAACTGCAACATTAGATTAATAAATGATCGATTTCGACGTTTCAAATCAAGTTTGAAGGAATTATGCAATGGCTACATACGATCAATACATGATATATTTCGGTGTTTCAAATCAAGTTTGAAGGAATATTGCAATGGCTACATACGATCAACACATGATCAATTTCGGTGTTTTAAATCAAGTTTGAAGGATAGTGCAAAGCTGCATACGATCAATAAATATGTAATGTTTAAATAAAATGATGAATAATTTCTAAAAGTGGAATAAGATATACAATTTTGTTTCAATGTATTTCTTTCCAGGACAATCACACGGATAAAGATCAGGAAATTCAATCTATTTTGATCACACGAGGCAAGTTCATTTGTTTTTTGATAATTTTAATCACTTATTAAAGCTTATCTTCCCGTTTAAAAAGTTGAACTAGTTATTAAACTTTATTTCGCCTTATTTTTTCTTATTAATTAAAGTCTGCTGTAGTTTATGGCATATCTAAATGAAAGGTTTTTAAGAAATGAAATTGTTAAATATAATGTGATACTATATACGTCACTCTATTTATCTTTTATTTATTTTAATATAATTTTAGCCCAAAATTCTTTTTTTTTCATCATCCCTACAAGCGGATTGTTTCATAATTTTTTATGGCAAATTTATTTGGTGCCGTGTTTATTTTTTAAAGGTTTAACAAGGGCGTTACAAAATGAAGCAGTTGCATACATAAAACCGGGTGAAAATGCCACGGCAAAAGCTGATCTGGGTTTTATTAACGTCACTGGACTTTTGAATCATAAAGACACTGCAGGTCAAGGTTATCTGAATGTAGAATGGAAAGAACCTAGCGCCAAACAAGCAGCGGTTTATGAATGTAAATTAGAAACAGCCTTAGGTACGAAGAACGCAAATTTAAACATTAAGCACGTTGTTCCTGATAATAAACACTTTTTAAAAAAAAAATATGGATTGGAAAAGAAAACTTTAAACCTTGAGCGCGTTGTTTGTGATGATCAATACCTTTTAGAAAAAGTGTCTGGATTGGAAAAGGAAACTTTGTACAAAATTGAAAAAATTGAAAAATTTACTTCAAAAAGCATTGATGCGTTTGAGAAAATTGTCAATCTTCGACTATTTGCAATTGAGAGTACCCTGAAAGCCGTAGAGGGACGACACATGGAAACAGGTGCTGTTGACAGCGTCAGAGAAGAGTTTGACAGGATAAATGGGAATTTTAAAAAGCTAAGAAAAGTAGTCAACTTTAAAGTCCCTTACCAAAGACCCCCCGTTGTCTATGGCACCATTTCAAAACTTGACAGTTCTAAGGATGCGAATCTTAGGATTCAGTTCTTCATTGTTGACATCACTCCCCACTCTTTCACACTTGATATTGAAACTTGGGCTGATACAACGATCTATTTTGCTCAAATAAGTTGGTTGAGTTTGGACACTACGTTATGAATGCCTAGAAGACCGTAACATAAACTGTGAACCTTGGCTTCATCACATTTTTATTTAAACTATTAAAATTTCTTTATTGTAAAGGGAAAATTTAGAAGTTATATTAATAGAAGTTGTTAATACACTTTTTTTTTTGTTGTAACAAAATATTTTGATTGAGCCTATAACTATTCAATTTGAAACTGTAGAAATAAAATTAAACTTTATTCGTATAAAGATTAAACATATTTGTTATTGTTATATTTATTGATTCAAAAGTAAAGAAAAGATAAAATAAGTTAATAAAATAATTTTAACATTTTGTTCAATGGAAATTTTTATCTGTTCACCTTAAGTTCATTGAATTATTCTAAATATCAGTTTATATATTGTTAAAAAGAAATTTAAAAACAAAGAAAATATTTTTTAAATCTAAATAAGAAGAATAAAATTATTCTTATGTAATGAAATAGTTTTGAAAACCATTTGAATACGATGTACACAATTAAGTTCAGATATGGATGAATATTTAAATCGGATGTAGACAATTAAGTTAAGTTAACGGTTTCTAATTTATCGTGTATACTCAACATTCAATAAAAATCTTTAAAAACATTGCACATTTTAAGTTTGTCGTGTTAACCTGTAATATTTGTAGATATTTTAAAAAAAATGGTAAAACAAGTATAATTCTTTTCGATCCAAACATCCAATATGTTATGGAAGTCAAAAAAGGAAGTGGGTTAAATTTTGTTAAAAATTGAATAAAAGGTTAGAAAAGTACGATTCTTATATTAAAATATACTCCTATTGCAATTTATGTCCATGGATTCGGCTAATCAGTACAAAACTAAATGGTTTGAAACAAATATTATTAAGGTATGTTGTTTAAACGAAAATTAATTCAAACGGAGGGTAGTTTTGTGAAAAATAATTTATAATTCAATTTTAGATTTCTCGTTAAATTCTTCTCTTTATATATATTGTGGAGAGTTCGGACCACGACGGCGCCGGGGATTACGGAGAGTTTGGATTACGACGGCCCCGGGGGCGTCTGACCAGGGATCACGATCGGCTGATCAAAGCGTGCGTCAGATCTCGCAGCAGGGTTACCGGCTGTCTGACCAGGTACAGCCGGTGCAAGCTGACCAGGGATCACGATCGACGGATCAAGCGCCGGGGGCGTTACCGGCCATCTGACCAGGGCATTTACCTGGGACGACTGGTTTGTTGGTAACCTGGCGTCGACTGAGGAAAGGGGCGGCGTGAGTACACACCTGGGAAGGGAACTCTATGAACCAGGGACTTATAAATAGGGACCTCTGGACGGGACGGACGAGACGCGGCCGGTCAGAGAAGCAGATAGCAGGGAGAACTCGGAAGGTATGAGAAGAGGGCAGTCAGAGTTCTGAGATGAGAGAAAGTATAAGCGAAGTGTCAGCCTAATAAAGAACAAGATTATAATCATCAATTGTTATCGCATGAGTTGTTTCCTTAGTTAATGCCAGATATAGATGAAGGTTAGCAGAGAGCAAACAAGGTTTCCTTACAATATATATATATAT
>CAXITT010000080.1:392738-408054 GCA_964033795.1 Lymnaea stagnalis
TATATATATATATATATATATATATATATATATATATATATATATATATATATATATGTATATATATATACATACATACATATATATATGTATTTATATATGAGAATGAGCTATGTTGACCGTAAGGCCAAAAAACTGGAAGGATTTAAGAATATCGGAGTTTTAAAAGACGATCATAATTATTTTCTATTATTTTACAAAAATCAAATACATTTAATGCGCAAAAAATTATAACAAATTATATATCCGCTTTTATTGTAGTAAAATTTGAATTGTTATTGTTATCAATTACAAAAACATTTAAAGTAATAACTTAAATATCTATCTTCAGCCTTTTATGGGCCTTTGAAAATTACGGTAAAAAATTATGATAAGAGAATTACACCGTAATCGAATTTATTGGCAAACTCAGAAAATCATTGATTTTTAGTGAATTTTCAGTGCATTGTTAAATTTGTAAAAAAAAAATAATTAATTTGAACCGAATAAACACAAAAATGACGTCCTTACGCGAATGGTATATTTTAGCCAAAAACTTAAATTTTCTATGATCATCGTCATCATTCAGTCCCTTAGTCCTTGGACCGCCACAGATGACATGTGAACCATCCTCCTCCATTCCCCTGTCTTCAGCACTATGCCATGCATCGCCCCATGTTAGTCCTGTCCACTCTTTGATGTTATCCTCCCAACTTTTTCTTTGTCTTCCTCCTCTTCTCCCTCCTCTTGTGGTGCCCTGTAATATTTCTTTGGCAAGCCCTTGTTTTCTTGTTACGTGGCCGCACCATTGTAGTTTGCGTTTTTTCACAGTCACCAGTAGTTCATCGTACTGCCCAATTGCCTGGCGAACCCCTTCTTTTACTGTATCATTGGAGATATGGTCCCTATAGCAGACACCAAAAATGCTTCTGAAGCAACTAGCATGATTTTAGTTTAGATTTTAGTTTAGATTTAAAAATATGCTGTTAATGCCCAGGATTCGCAAGCATACAGGAAAATGGAGAGGACTGATGAGCGCATCCGCCTGATTTTGGTGCTGTGGGCTATATTTGTGTCACTCCATATTTCTTGAGCGTCTTTAGTGCTTTTGTAGTCTGTGCGATCCTGGACATCAGTTTAGGCTTGGAGCCTTCTTCTGACACTATTTCTCCTAGGTATTTGAAGAGGCCTACAGTCACTAGTCTTTACTCCCCGATCTTAATTTCAGTGGTGATGCCTGTGGTGCTATATGTCATCAGTTTTGTCTTTTCGGTACTGATTAGCATGCCAAGGTCTTTTTGGGACGCTTTACCAGGTCGGGTAGCTCTTCTTCGTTCCCAGCCAGTCCGTCTATGTCGTTCGCAAAGCGCAGGTTGGAGATTGTTCTGCCATGAATGCTGACTGTCCCTTCATTCGCGTGCAGATCATCTGACATAATTCTCTCTAGGAAGATAATGAACAGGTTTGGGGGGGGGGGAGTGAGCAGGCAGCCTTGTCGTACTCCAACCGTGGTCTTGAACCATTCCGCGATGCTATTGTTAAGGAAGAATGCACTGGATGCCTTATCATAGAGGTTGCATATCATTCTGGTTTGGTTTGTGTTGATGTTGTAGTGCCTCATGGTGGTCCATAAAAAGCATGCCAAACCCTGTCAAATGCATTCTTGAATTCCACAAAGACGTTGTAATGGTTTTGTTGGTGTTGAGCATATTTCTCACATAGTATTCGAATGTTTAGGATCTGCTCAGTAGCACCCCGTCCTTGTCTGAAGCCTCAACGATCTCACGTTCCAGGTACCTAGTGTAATATTATTCTTGGCACTGATACTATCTTTTTGGCGTACTAGTAGCATATTTTCCACCTCCGTACCGGTCAACGACGGTAGGCGCGGCCCTTGGTAACTTGGGCGACCGCCTGGCCAGTATGGATTGTGAATCTGTTCTCATGGACATGTAGCGTATCTAGGGCAGTTTTCGCATGGCGGCGATCATCCCTCTCCATGCCTAACCATATTACAATTAAAAATAATTAAAAGTTCGAATTTACTTGCGCCAAAGCCAATTTCTAAAAATAATTTTTGGCTTTTCTTCTTGCTTTACCGAAGCGCCTACACTCCGAGATATTGTTCGGTGAAATAAATTATACAATTTCCGTTTCCTTCAAGATTCTTTGTCTTTCAAGACACAAATGATTCCACTTTCGACAGTCGATCGCGTTTACCTTGTCCGCGTCTAAGCTGTCTTCCGATCAGTTATATCCGTTTTCTTCTTCTTTTAACCGTTGGTACGTTTTATAACCACTTTCTATTTATTTTGTATACGGAATTTCCATTTGGGATCTACAGCTATTTGAGAAATCAGCCATCTGTTGTAAATCGCGCGTTATAAAACTGATACTGTATTTTCCGTTTGTTAAGTGTAAAATTCCTAAATATAATTGATTTTTTTTTAAATTGTTAATAAAAAGCACACGCTTTGTAGTTTTAACAATAAATAAATTTTTACATTTTTAAATTCCTAAAATATACTTTTATTAAATTTATATAGTAATAGAAACTTAACCTTTAAATGTACTTCTTATAAAAAAATGCCGTGAAATTCCATCAGTGCAGCTTAACTCCGTATCCAAATAGCATTCATTAAAGCCTCTTATAATTCATCCAAAAAGAACAAACCACATGAAGTGCAAATTATGTTAGTTTGGATACAGAAGGGGCTAAAACTCTGTTGAACATTTAATTTATTTTTTTTTTAAATCTAAGGGAGGTGAGCGGGACTGGTCATTTTTCCCAGGCAGCGCGAGATATGTTTCGAATTAAATGAATGAATTTGATGAATAGTTAACCTTCTTGGGTACATACATTTCGGAGGTATGAAATAAGATGTGTACATTTTTACGTTGATGACAACATATTTAAATCCTATGGTATAACATTTGTGAAAAAATGGATGTTACCTTCCCTTTTTACAAATAAACATATGTTTACCAATTAATAAAATCAATGGTGTTAATAAAGCGTGGGTACATTTTTATAGGTATACCATGAATTTCAAAACCCAATTATTTTACACACTTGAAAATTTAATTTTGAAAATGGTGATGGGAAAATATTTTCTTTCAAATTAATGAAAATCTATTTTTATTTCTATTTTGCGAAAGTAAAGTCGGCGTTTATTTTTATGAGATTAACATTTTTTTAAAAGACACTCCAATCTGTTATAGATATGGTTGCGACGAGATACTTCTTTATATAAAAGAAATATTTGTTTTACAATTTTCTGATAATATATAATTTTTTAAAAACAAGGCAAATTTTGTATACATTTTTGAAATATAAATTAAAGGAGTATAATCAAGCTTAGTAAATGAATGAAATAGCAAAACGAGGTATGTGGAAGCTAGAAATAGAGAACAGAACAAAAAGATAAGGACGTTTTGGCATAAAGCCTTCTTCAGCTAACAGTAGAATTGAAAATATCACACAAAAAAACAGAGCACAGTAAACAACTTAAGAAATATCCATTGTTGTCTCCGGAAGTGGGAGCACAGGAAGCCAGGGAATATAAATAGCGACACTGTGAAAAATGAGATCAACAATAATTATGGACCAGAATAATCAGGGATACTTAAACACACCACAATAAGAAAGTAGATGAATTATAGGGAAATAGAGAAACATCAGTAGGATAGTATTTGATTAAAACCATAAGGAGATATAGTGCCAACTGCTGAATACATTTATTTCTCCCAATTTAACCCTCTCTGGTGTGTTACTGCATGAAATAAGTGCCGTAATGGTTACATCAAATGCTTGTTTATGGTTTTTGCTGTTGAAATGAGAAGAGACTGGGAAATTTTTACACTGCTCAATATCCCAATAAATGTTCAGTAAACCTATCAGCCAATCTTCTCCCAGTTTCACTTAAGTAACTAGGTTGGCATCTACGGCACACAATCGAATATATTACATTACGGCTGGCACAGGTGAAACCCTCTTTAATGGTAAAGGTACCTTCAGGGAGGCTAATGCTTTCAGTTCGGAGTGTAAAGTGACAAGTCCTTCAGCGGCTTCTTAAGCATGGTTTAGTACCAACGTAAGACGGTTCACACCAAAGGCGACTTTAAACCAGAATATCTCCTAGATTTCTGTCCCGTCTAAAGACAAAAAGTGGAGGGGATTAGAGAGCCCCGTTGGTATCGGGGTCGGCAAGAAGTATGCAAAGATTGTTTTATGAATTTTTTTTGGCAGTTTAATTGTGAGGGTGGCAGGTTTTGCTATTTCATTCATTTAAATTTTTGAAGAAGATATCAAAATATTAAATTAATTTAATATAAAATTTACTTATATCATATTTAAAGTTTTTGTTTTAACTTTAAGATTATGTTTTCACAATTTTTAAAGAAAACAAATTGTTGTAATTCAAGGTCACGAAAAGGGGTAAATGTAAAGTATTTCTCTAGTCTAGAAATTGTCCCCCCAATAACTTCTTTAGTGACAAAAGTTACATAATATATTTAGATTCGGTAATTGATGATTATGTGTAGAGGAAAAACAAAAGTAGTTTAGGGGCATGAAATGGAGTAGTGTAGGCGTATAATGTATTGCAAATAATTACGTCTCAAAACTTAATGATGTTAGAATCGTAAATATCATTACATAGATGCTTCTTTTTAAAATTAGGAATTGTGATGAGTATTTGAAATAGCACGTAGAAATTATCATAAAGGTCCACTCATTATTATTCCGATAACATCAGTTCATTTATTCTAGTATTCAATTTTTAAAAAAAAAAACAGTTCCTTTGAATAATATTTTGATTCTTAAAATATCGAGCAAAATCCAAATAAAAATTCTTTCTCACTGAATTAAACTATATTATTATCGTAATAAAATCCAAATTGATTAAGTTCTGTTTCATGAATTTTCGGGCGTTGATTCCGGAAATTAAATACGATTTATCGTAACTGCTCAAAACAATTTTTTTTGCTGTATAGAAAATTTAAAAAAAAAGATTTATTTGGCTGAATCTTAGCACCTATAATTTAGCTTCTAAACAATTCACCTGTTTCGTTTTATAGCAGTCTAATCAAATTATACCTACATTTATTCTAATCAAACTATACTCACACTTTTTCAAATAAAATATACCCACACTTATTCGAATCTAATTATAAACACACTTATTCTTATCAATTGTGCCTACACTTATTTTAATCAAATCCTACCCACACTTATACTTATCTAAAAAAAAAAAAAACACACTTACACTTATTAAATAGACCAGTGGCTTAGCGAGGGGGTTGTGGACCGCACCGGTGACACCATTTTTAAACATGGTTAGACTGTGTACTAGTATCTTATGAAACCATCTCGATTGAATTAGAAAAGTAATGACGTTTCTAAACGCGTCTGTATATATAAAGGATTAACAGGCACAGAGAGACGGAGATTCAGATAGATATTTTTAACTTTACGAGAAGTGTATATTTCTTTAAGTGCTCATATGTGTTTATTCGCCTTCGTCATTGTACATTATTAATTGGCATAGTGTACTATATGTGTACCGGTACAAGATCTGTAAGTTGATCTTTTGTAATTATATGTTTTTGTTTTATAATTATATTAGTACTTAAAATTTTTTTATTAATTGCAATTAGTACTGTTTTCGGTGTCGTAATTTTGCTATTGTTTTCTCTATGGTATCGTCCTTTGCTGTGCACTGTTTGAACGAGCCATAACTTAAAACAAGAGATTAATTTCTCACACCAGAAGCCAGTGCATAACAAAGAGTTTTACCTCTATTTGTGCAACAGTCGTACCCCTTAAAGGTAGCTAATCATTCTTTGGTCAAAACGTTGTGCTCATCTCTCACCTTTGGCTCAAAGAAACTATAGCATGTACAACAGCCACACCGTGAAAAAAAAATCCGACTAACCCACTATTGCAGGTTAGTTGGTAGCCGATATAATTTAAGTCTTATGTCATCGAGGGCTTGTCCCCCAAACCATGTGAAGACTGTATCCGAACTATTGCATTGAGGCCCCACAAGTTGGGCAGAGAAACGAAGACAACAAAGTGATGTGAGTCCCTCAGAAAATGACCTGACGCGGAGGATTCCATGGTCATTCACTCTACCCAAATTCCGTCCCCTGCCGTCTTGACATTGTCTTGCTGCTGGATGGAGAGGGAGCGGAGAGTCATGGTGGCAGTTCGCGTAACACTTCCTCCTGTGCAACAATGACCAACACAGATAAAGAGAATACCAAGTTCTATAATGACCTTCACTCTGTCATAGCTGATTTTCCAATTTTTCCAATGGATTAGAATATCTATCAACCAACCTGCTTTGCAAATATAACAATAGCAGGCACTCTGGTATTAGGGTCAGAGGAAGACAACACTGTCGGTGGATTGACTGCAGTAACGACAACCTAAAATCCTCTTTATGATATATATTATGATACGTATAAATGGTAATCATTTATATTTGTTTCCACAAGAAGTACTGCAATGCTTGTGTAGTGCCTTCCAAGTATGCCCTTGTGGGTCTTTTAACCCTGTCAGGTCTCTTGGCCTTGTGACTCTCTCTCTCTCTCTCTCCCTCTCTCTCTCCCTCTCTCTCTCTCCCTCTCTCAATAGCAGTGAACGTCCCGACCCCGGCTATACAAGGCGAGCCACCCAGAAAGATTTTGAAACCTGAAGGAAAAAAATACTACACTTTGATTTTAGTCTCTAAAATGAGAAATGACTATGAGAGGAATAAGGTTTCCCTGTTTAGATGGGTTCATGATAAATGGAAAATCCGTGGGATTAATTGGGGCTGTTGTTTTTTTTTTTCCAATAACATTGAGCAATTTGAAGATTTCTTTTTTAAAAATTTGGAGGAAATATATAATCTGAGACCTAAAGCTTTCATCGTTTTTTTCTTTTTAAAGTGTATTTTTTAAAAAAAAATTATGTTGGGGTGATCTAAGGGACACTTATTTAATTTTAGCCAGCGAATAAACAACAGTGAAAAAAGAATATAATAAAAATAACATTTAGCTGTAATTTAGTATCAGAGGGGAAAGCAACGCACATTCTCTCGCAAACTTTATATAGATGTAATGTATACATATGTACTACCGTCATGCCTACTATAAATTCAAACAAATTATCAGTTTGTTAGTTTTTGCGTTATACTCGTCCAGGGTTTCTCTCAGGCATATTAATGATGGGGGGGTGATGTGTTCTATGGGCCATATGAAAATAGGCAGTGGACTTAATGTGTCCTGCCTGCATTAGTTTGCCTACAATTGTAGCATAACAAATGTCACATGTAATTAAAGACGTTGGCCGTGTCAACGTGGCAACAGCCTAGTTCGATACATGTCAAAGGGGCAGTAGCCTAGTTTGACCCATGTCATCGTGGCAGTAGCCTAGTTTGACGCTGGTCAACATGGCAGTAGCCTAGTTTGACCCATGTCAACGTGGCAGTAGCCTAGTTTGACCCTGGTAAACGTGGAAGTAGCCTAGTTTGACCCACTTCAACGTGGCATTAGCCTAACTTGATAAATTTCATCGTGGCAGTAGCCTAGTTTGACCCACGTCAACGTGGCAGTAGCCTAGTTTGACACTTGTCAACAAGGAAGTAGCCTCGTTCGATACACGTCAACTTGGCAGTAGCCTAACATGATACATGTAAACGTGGCAGTAGCCTAGTTCGATCTATGTCAACGTGGCAGTAGCCTAATTTGACCCAATTTCAGTGTGAATTTTAACTCTAAAGGAATATTTTTTTTTCAATATACCTTGATATGATTCAATCTGTTGTACCTATTGTTCCTTTACGATGTCTAGCGATGATATCTTAGGAGAATTGATTCTATTGTTCCTATTGTTTCTGTACTATGTCTAGCTACGGTGAAGTCCAATGATCCTATCATAAAATGTATGCCATGGAGTAGACCTGTGCGTCTATAATAGTGTGCACACATTGGCGTGCCTCAAAACACAGGAATGGGGGTGGGGGGTGGAGACTTTAGCAGGGGTTTCCTGGTTACAACTTGGAAAGGGATAATCGCTCACAGCGGCGCACCAGGCACACCAGTTAGGGCAGTCTTTAACAGGTAGGGTGGCCTAGAGCAGTGTTGTATTTGGACATAACAGTGGGGAGGTAGTTTTTAACATTATTGTACCTGGCACAACGCTTAGGGTCAACTTTTAGTAGTGTCCTACTTTATGGACACATAATTTCTTTTAGTTACAAATCACAAGCTTCTTAGATATTTAGTTGATTAATAGGGGGAGGGGGCTGTAGGGAGGGGGGCTGTAGGGAGGGGGGGCTGGGACACTTCACTGGGATAATGAAATTAAAGGTGTTGGGACCGCAAAGGGGAAAAGACCCCACGGGGTAGGGAATTTAAGATGGATAAGGATTTCTCTTGGCGAGGATTACCACTGGCGTAGGGAATTTAAGATGGATAAGGATTTCTCTTGGCGAGGATTACCACTGGGGTAGGGACTTATCTGGGTTAGGGACTTATCTGGGGTAAGAACATCACTAGGTTAAGACCTAAGTGGAGTAGGGAACTCACGGAGTTCAGGACCTAAGTGGAGTAGGGAACTCACGGAGGTAGGGATATCACTTACGGTTGGGACCTTAAGTGGCTGAAAACTATCCTGGGGCTAAGACTTACATTCTTTATAGGACGGTACAAACCGCCTCTGTCCTTAACGGATACTGTATATTATTATTAATTTACGATGTTTTATATAGCGTGGTACCCCAGCCTAGGGCTGTGCTCACCCCGCTGTACATACAATTTAATAAACATTATAAAAAATCTGAAATAATTAATTGAAAAACATGTATTAAATAAAACAAATGTATATTTAAAACTATTTACATCTCAAGCCATGGATGACACTCAGTACCATAGTTTTACAGTCTGATGTGGGAATCAGTCAGGATAGTAGAGATTAAAAAGATGTGTTTTGAGTGCAGTTTTGAAGGTTGTGGTAGTCGGTAAATTGCGGATGTGTAATGGAAGAGAATTCCATTGTTTGGGTGCACATAAAGAGAACGATCGTTCACCGTATGTTTTTGTGCGTGTCTTGGGGACAGAAAGAATACGCGCGTCTGCAAAGGAGCGAAGCTGTTGGAGGGGTGAATAGACAGAGAGAATTTCGGAAAGATAGGAAGGGGAGGAATTCGAGAAAAAGTTGTGGCAGAGCATAGAGAGTTTCTAGTCAATACGTGCTTGTATAGGGAGGCAACGAAGTGAATGAAGTAGTGATGTGACACTGTTAAATATAGCACCGTAAGTTAATGAGATTAAGTCTTTTCTTATGAACTAGCTTCCTAAACATAACTTGTCAGTTGGTATCTATTAAAAGGTTTATCCCTAGGTTCATGTCCGTTGGGTATCCATAAATATGTATAAAATTTTGCATCGTGATGTTTGATAACACAAGTTTACAATTTCTGTTCTTGTCAACAGGAGTCGCATCTGGTTCAGAAGACAACAAATGACCGTGGATTTTAGGAGTCAATCCACCGACAGTGTGGTCTTCCTCTGACCCTAATACCAGAGTGCCTGCTATTGTTATATTTGCAAAGCATGTTGGTTGATAGATATTCTAATCCATTGGAAAAATGGAAAATCAGCTATGACAGAGTGAATATCATTATAGAACTTGGTATTTTCTTTATCTGTGTTGGTCATTGTTGCACAGGAGGAAGAGTTACGCGAATTGCCACCATGACTCTCCACTCCCTCTTCATCCAGCGGCAAGACCATGTCAAGACGACAGGGGACGGAAATTGGGTAGAGGGCATGACCATTGCATCCTCCGTGTCAGGTCATTTTCTGAGGGACTCACATCACTTTGTTGTCTCCGTTTTTCTGCCCAACTGGTGGTGCATCAATGCAATAGTTCGTTTTTTTTTTATTTGGATGGGGAGGTTGCACCTACGTTTTACTACCGTGGACAAAAAAAGATAAGAAACGATAAGAAAAGATAAGAAAAGATAAGAAAAGATAGAAAAGAAAAGGTAAGAAAAGCTAAGCCGGGTTATTCTTCTCAATTCTTTTAAAACGGAATGAACCAACACAAAAGATGCCATTTTGACATTTAGCACAAATAGTCCAACTCTAACACAACAATGTAGTCTCATTACGGCCAGGTGCTGGTCATTCCATAAAGGTGTCAATACACCTGTAAGTCATCAACTGAGGACAACAAAGCATGGGAATAACTGCTGGCTTTTTTGTTTGAACAGATTTGAACATGAATTAGAATCTGTTTACGACTGTGCGCTCTCTTTGTCAATGAAATTGACCCAAAATATCGCCATTGTGCTCGGGCTGAAATTGGATTCTATTCAAACGATCTAACTTAACAAATCGCCTTTGTGCTCTGGCTGAATGTAGGTCCAATTCAGTTGATCTAACTTAACATATCGACGTGCTTTTTTTTGCTGTAAGGGTGTCCTGGTTAAAGGATCTAACTTTAAAAAAATAAGTATGATGCAATTGTGAGTATGGCCAGACTTACTACACTGCCCTCATCTTTCAGTCTGTTCTCGCTGAAGTCCAGTAGACAGAATTGGCGACACCCAGGGCGCTCCTTTAATTTGTGGACCCTTTTTTTTACAAAAAACAAACTTTAACGTTAGGATGAGAAAACAGACATTAGCTGTGAATTAGACCGTTAAAAATCAGCCCTTCTTTTAGTGCTTTTTTTTCCCTAACAATTGACTGGTTATGGCATTATTTTAACAAATTCAATGAAATATTTTTTCCAATAGTTGTTTGTTATTAAAATTGATCAGCACAATTGACATAATTATTGAGGGTGGGTCATTAAAAGTGTGAGGTAGTTTTAAAAAAAAAAAGGGGGGGGGGGGGGGTTGGAGGGAGTCAATAATTGCTATAACTGTTGACGTAATTAATGGACGTCCCCCTTACCTCCTTTCTTCTATTCCTCCTTCATTTATAAAAGGATTTACCCTTTTTTTTCTCATTTCTTGCGTGATTATTAGGTACAATGATGTCCAACTTGTTATTTGACATGTGTTATTGAGTTATAATTTAACACATTTCAAATATTTCTTATTATAAATAAATTTTAAAATGAGAACTAAATTTAAACTTTATTGAAATTAAAACGTGACATTGGTGCAAAAGAGTGTTAGTTACACGTTTATTGAGTAGACTGATTATGTTAAAAATTATTTTTAGCTACAAGTCTATTTCTTAAGTTTGAAATTGCTAATAAGAAACTGGCATATTTTCCATTCTTGACACGGGCCTGCTGGCACAGTCTACTTTCTTGACACGGGCCTGCTGGCACAGTCTACTTTCTTGACACGGGCCTGCTGGCACAATTTACTTTCTTGACACGGGCCTGGTTGCACATTCTCCTTTCTTGACACGGGTCTGCTGGCACATTCTCCTTTCTTGACACTGGCCTGCTGGCACATTCTCCTTTCTTGACACGGGCTGTGGGCGCATTCTCCTTTCTTGACACGGGCCTCGTGGCACATTCTGCTGACTTGACACATGCCTTGTGGCACATTCTCCTTTCTTGACACATGCCTTGTGGCACATTTTCCTTTCTCGACACGGGCCTGTTGGCACATTTTCCTTTCTCCACACGAGTCTGCTGACACGTTCTCCTTTCTTTACACGGGCCTTGTGGCACATTTTCCTTTCGTGACACTGGCCTTCTGGCACATTTTCCTTTGTTGACACGGGCCTGCTGGCACATTCTCCTTTCTTGACACGTGCCTTGTGGCACATTTTCCTTTGTTGACACGGGCCTGCTGACACATTCTAATTGCTTGACACGTGCCTTGTGGCACATTCTTTTTTCTTGACACAGGCCTGCTGGCGCATTCTCCTTTCTTGACACGGGCCTGCTGGCACATTTTCCTTTCTTGACACAGGCCTGCTGGCGCATTCTCCTTTCTTGACACGGGCCTGCTGGCACATTTTCCTTTCTTGACACAGGCCTGCTGGCACATTCAACTTTCATGACACAGGCCTGCTGGTACATTCTCCTTTCTTGACATGGGCCTGCTGGCACATTCTCCTTTCTTGACACAGGCCTGCTGGAACATTCTCCTTTCTTGACACGGGCCTGCTGGCACATTCTCCTTTCTTGACATGGGCCTGCTGGCACATTCTCCTTTCTTGACACGGGCATTGTGGCACATTCTCCTTATTTGACAAGGGTCTAGTTGAACATTTTCCTTTCTTGACACGTGGCTAGTGGAACATTTTCGTTTCTTGACACTGGCCTAGTGGAACATTCTCCTTTCTTGACATGGGCCTAGTGGAACATTTTCCTTTCTTGACACGGGTCTATTGGATCATTCTACTTTCTTGTCATGGGCCTGTTGGCACATTCTCCTTTCTTGACACGGGCCTGCTGGCAAATTCTCCTTTCTTGACACGGGCCTTGTGGCACATTCTCTGAGTTTGGCCTTTGAAATGGACATTCGGACACATATTTATTATAGAGCAGAGAAACACATTTATTATAGAGCAGAGACACACATTTATTATAGAATAGAGACGCATATTTAGTAGAGAACAGAAACGCATATTTATTATAGAACAGAGACACATATTTATTATAGAAAAGAGACGCACATTTAAATATAGAGAAGAGATACACATTTATTAAAGAGCAGAGAAAAAAATTTATTATAGAATAGAGACACATATTTATTATAGAACAGAGACACATATTTATTATAAAATAGAGACGCATATTTAGTAGAGAACAGAGACGCATATTTATTATAGAACAGAGACACATATTTATTTTACAACAGAGACACATATTTATTATTGAACAGAGACGAAATTTATTATGGAGCAGAGACACACATTTATTTTAGAACAGATACGCACATTTATTATAGAACAGAGACACATATTTATTACAGAAAAGAGACACATATTTATTATAGAATAGAGACGCATATTTATTATTGAACAGAGACGCACATTTATTATAGAGTAGAGACACACATTTATTATAGAACAGAGACGCACATTTATTATAGAACAGACAGAAATATTTATTATAGAGCAGAGACATCTTTATTATAGAACAGAGGCACATATTTATTTTAGAACTGAGACACATATTTATTATAGAACAGAGACGCACATTTATTATAGAACAGAGACGCACATTTATTATAGAGCAGAGACACAGATTTATTATGGAACAGAGACGCACATTTATTGTAGAGCAGAGACACATATTCATTATAGAACAGAGACACATATTTATTATAGAACAGAGGCACATATTTACTATAGAGCAGAGACACACATTTATTATAGAACAGAGACGCACATTTCTTATAGAACAGAGACACACATTTTTGTAGAGCAGAGACACACATTTATTATAGAGCCGAGACACACATTTATTATAGAACATAGACGCACATTTATTATAGAACAGAGACACACATTTATTATAGAACAGAGACACATATTTATTATAGATCAGAGACACATATTTATTATAGAACAGAGACACACATTTATCATAGAACAGAGACACAATTTTATTATAGAACAGAGACACACATTTATCAATGAGCAGAGACACTTATTTATTATGGAACAGAGACACATATTTATTATAGCACACAAAGACATTTATTTATTATATAACAAAGATAAATATTTATTACAGTAAATTGACAAAATTATAGTATAATCAAACACACTTTCATTACAGTGTATTAACAAATGTTTATTGATCATATAAAAATAATAATAATAATAATAAAGTTAATTTCAAAAACACGCTTCATCCCCAAAGGCTCGAAGCGCGGTACAAAGTCAATGAATTACAAATCTATAATTTACCACATTTAAAACAAACGTAACACTCCAAAAACTAATTACTAGCATACAATTTCAAAGTCTTCCTAGCCATTTCAACCCCCAAGCAACACAGCAATTATGCATTAACACAGCCATTATGCAATATAGAACCTGTTTAAACCTATTAAAACCCGTTAACACCTGATTATTTTCATCTTTCAACGTTACGAAACTGAATTACTTGTTTTCCCCAAGACTTGTCTATAGTAATTTTTAATGTGCTCATTTATTACTATTATTAAAATACAGTTGAAATGTGTTAACATCCGTTGTATTAAACTTTAATATAAAGCAGATTCTCCACCTCCCTCCCCTTTCCCCTTTTAGAGGTCTTTTGTTTCAAAAAAATTAGTGGGCTTATGACTAATAAATTTAGCGGTCTTAAGTTTAATAAATTTAGAGGTCTATTGTTAAATAGTGGCACTGGAAATCTGTGAAATTTCCTCATCAACACCAGGAACAGAAACATTGCAAATCCCATCTACATGCATAGGAGCCAAAATGATCAATAAATTGATCGTGGGCCCTTAAGATATAGAAGAAGAAGAAGAAATACATTTAGAGGTCTCTTGTTTAATAAATGTAGGTGTGTCTAAATACAAAATAAAAAAATTAGAGGTGTCTTGTTTTAAAAACTTAGATGTCTTTTGTTTAATAAATTTAGAGGACTATTGTTTAATAGATTTAGAGGACAATTGTTTAATAAATTTAGAGGGCTATTGTTTAATAAATTTAGAGGACTATTGTTTAATAAATTTAGAGGACTATTGTTTAATAAATTTAGAGGGCTATTGTTTAATAAATTTAGAGGACTATTGTTTAATAGATTTAGAGGGCTATTGTTTAATAAATTTAGAGGACTATTGTTTAATAAATTTAGAGGACTATTGTTTAATAGATTTAGAGGACAATTGTTTAATAAATTTAGAGGGCTATTGTTTAATAAATTTAGAGGACTATTGTTTAATAGATTTAGAGGACTATTGTTTGATAAATTTAGAGGACTATTGTTTAACAAATTTAGAGGACTATTGTTTAATAAATTTAGAGGACTATTGTTTAATAAATTTAGAGGACTATTGTTTAATAAATTTAGAGGACTATTGTTTACTAAATTTGGAGGACCATTGTTTAATAAATTTTGAGGACTATTGTTTAATAAATTTAGAGGACTATTGTTTAATAAATTTAGAGGACTATTGTTTAATAAATTAAGAGGACTATTGTTTAATAAATTTAGAGGGCTATTATTTAATAAATTTAGAGGACTATTGTTTAATAAATTTAGAGGACTATTGTTTAATAAATTTAGAGGGCTATTGTTTAATAAATTTAGAGGACTATTGTTTAATAGATTTAGAGGGCTATTGTTTAATAAATTTAGAGGACTATTGTTTAATAAATTTAGAGGACTATTGTTTAATAGATTTAGAGG
>CAXITT010000080.1:421904-435229 GCA_964033795.1 Lymnaea stagnalis
TGTGCCCCCAAACAGTTTGTTTCTGCAAATAACTTTATTTTTTATCCCCCGTGTATTAAAATGAGTTAGTCTCCCCCCCCCCCCCCCCCCCCCCAATACTTTCCCGAACCCGGTAACTGATTAAAAAAAAACCCAAACCCTTTTCTAAATGCCCTAGTCATACAATCTACAATCACCATCACACCCTACGCTCTCTCTCTCTCTCTCTCTCTCTCTCTCTCTCTTTCTCTCTCTTTCTCTCTCTCTCTAACTGTAACTCCAAAGACCACATACCGCCCACATCCTCTGTTGTCCATATGTGTACTCAACTCTCCACCCTGTTGTCCATATGTGTACTTAACTCGCCACCCTGTTGTCCACATGTGTACTTAACTCGCCACCCTGTTGTCCATATGTGTACCCAGCTAGTCACCCAGTGTACTTACCTAGCCAACAATATTAAATCTCTCATGTTCAAATTATTCCACATTGTCGTTTTCCCGTGAAATTTATATCTATCTACAGTCTCTCTCCACTTCCTCCCCCCCCCCATACAACCTATTACAAATAACTGGGATCATTGAACTCAATCACAAAACCAAGATTGTGACTTGGTAGCTGGGGCCGTGACAGCAGTGCCGGATTTACCTATAAGCTAAATAAGCCACAGCTTAAGGCTTCACAATCTGCTGTGGTCTCAAGAAATCTTTTTTTTAGTATCTTTTTTTTTCTTTTTCTTATTTTCTTTCACCGATTTTTTTCACAATTCTATTGTCTCAAAAATAAAATTGTGCAAGTTAATTTTCTATCATTTCATTGAATAGAAGCCTGTCTGCTTTATTTAGTTTTTAGTAATAGTGGTTCATTGTAAACATAAAAATATATTTAGGGTACTATTCCTCATGTAATTCTCACTACTAACTCTCCAGTGTTGCCACTCCTATTTTCATCTTGTCAAAGATTTGTATAAAATCATCTTTCAAGACCAGATTGAGCTAGTTGTCGCAAATGTGGAAACCGTTCCTGTGTGGTTAATGGTAACTTAATTATTCAGGAGAAAGACAATTTTCAAAGCCAGAGGGAACGAAAACTGAATAGACAACAATAATGTCGCAGGAAAATAATGTCTGCACTAAAAATTGCATGCATAGCAATCGATAGATCACAAAACAACAAAACAATGACATTAAAAAGAATAACAATATAATGAAAGAGTTGGAAATATATTTCCGTTCCCACATATACATAAAAAACAACAACAACAAAATCAACAAAAACAACTAATTATTAAAATGCTTTGTGTTCTTTTAGTGAAATACTCGAGTCAATGAAATGGGAAATATATTTCCTACACAAACATAACATATGTGATATTAACACTTTTTCCTTTTATACACAATTTTCCCGTCGTGACCAATACTCTCAAGTCCAAAATGTTCACGTTATTCAAAAACAAAAAGCAGACCAAAATTTTCTGCCTTAAAATAAATATCTTGAAACAAAATTTAACTGCATGTCACCGCCACTCTGATACATATTAAAACAATCATCGCCACTCTGCTAAATATTAAAACAATCACCACCACTCTGCTGAATATTAAAACAATCACCACCACTCTGCTGAATATTAAAACAATCACCACCACTCTGCTACATATTAAAACAATCACCACCACTGGGCTACATATTAAAACAATCACCACCATTCTCCTAATTATTAAAACAATCACCACCATTCGCCTACACATTGAAACAATCACCACCACTGGGCTACATATTGAAACAATCACCACCACTCTGCTGAATATTAAAACAATCACCACCACTGTGCTACATATTAAAACAATCACCACCACTCTGCTACATATTAAAACAATCACCACCACTCTGCTACATATTAAAACAATCACCACCACTCTGCTACATATTAAAACAATCACCACCACTCTGCTACATATTAAAACAATCACCACCACTCTGCTACATATTAAAACAATCACCACCACTCTGCTACATATTAAAACAATCACCACCACTCTGCTACATATTAAAACAATCACCACCACTCTGCTACATATTAAAACAATCACCACCACTCTGCTACATATTAAAACAATCACCACCACTCTGCTACATATTAAAACAATCACCACCACTCTGCTACATATTAAAACAATCACCACCACTCTGCTACATATTAAAACAATCACCACCACTCTGCTACATATTAAAACAATCACCACCACTCTGCTACATATTAAAACAATCACCACCACTCTGCTACATATTAAAACAATCACCACCACTCTGCTACATATTAAAACAATCACCACCACTCTGCTACATATTAAAACAATCACCACCACTCTGCTACATATTAAAACAATCACCACCACTCTGCTACATATTAAAACAATCACCACCACTCTGCTACATATTAAAACAATCACCACCACTCTGCTACATATTAAAACAATCACCACCACTCTGCTACATATTAAAACAATCACCACCACTCTGCTACATATTAAAACAATCACCACCACTCTGCTACATATTAAAACAATCACCACCACTCTGCTACATATTAAAACAATCACCACCACTCTGCTACATATTAAAACAATCACCACCACTCTGCTACATATTAAAACAATCACCACCACTCTGCTACATATTAAAACAATCACCACCACTCTGCTACATATTAAAACAATCACCACCACTCTGCTACATATTAAAACAATCACCACCACTCTGCTACATATTAAAACAATCACCACCACTCTGCTACATATTAAAACAATCACCACCACTCTGCTACATATTAAAACAATCACCACCACTCTGCTACATATTAAAACAATCACCACCACTCTGCTAAATATTAAAACAATCACCACCACTCTGCTACATATTAAAACAATCACCACCACTCTGCTAAATATTAAAACAATCACCACCACTCTGCTAAATATTAAAACAATCACCAACACTCTGCTAAATATTAAAACAATCACCATCACTCTGCTACATATTAAAACAATCACCACCACTCTGCTACATATTAAAACAATCACCATCACTCTGCTACATATTAAAACAATCACCACCACTCTGCTACATATTAAAACAATCACCACCACTCTGCTAAATATTAAAACAATCACCACCACTCTGCTACATATTAAAACAATCACCAACACTCTGCTAAATATTAAAACAATCACCAACACTCTGCTAAATATTAAAACAATCACCACCACTCTGCTACATATTAAAACAATCACCACCACTCTGCTACATATTAAAACAATCACCATCACTCTGCTACATATTAAAACAATCACCACCACTCTGCTAAATATTAAAACAATCACCACCACTCTGCTACATATTAAAACAATCACCACCACTCTGCTACATATTAAAACAATCACCACCACTCTGCTAAATATTAAAACAATCACCACCACTCTGCTACATATTAAAACAATCACCACCACTCTGCTACATATTAAAACAATCACCACCACTCTGCTATATATTAAAACAATCACCACCACTCTGCTAAATATAAAAACAATCACCACCACTCTGCTACATATTAAAACAATCACCAACACTCTGCTACATATTAAAACAATCACCAACACTCTGCTACATATTAAAACAATCACCAACACTCTGCTACATATTAAAACAATCACCAACACTCTGCTACATATTAAAACAATCACCATCACTCTGCTACATATTAAAACAATCACCAACACTCTGCTACATATTAAAACAATCACCACCACTCTGCTACATATTAAAACAATCACCACCACTCTGCTGAATATTAAAACAATCACCACCATTCTTCTTATTATTAAAACAATCACCACCATTCGCCTACACATTGAAACAATCACCACCACTGGGCTACATATTGAAACAATCACCACCACTCTGCTGAATATTAAAACAATCACCACCACTCTGCTACATATTGAAACAATCACCACCACTCTGCTGAATATTAAAACAATCACCACCACTCTGCTACATATTAAAACAATCACCACCACTCTGCTAAATATTAAAACAATCACCACCACTCTGCTAAATATTAAAACAATCACCACCACTCTGCTACATATTAAAACAATCACCATCACTCTGCTAAATATTAAAACAATCACCATCACTCTGCTACATATTAAAACAATCACCACCACTCTGCTAAATATTAAAACAATCACCACCACTCTGCTACATATTAAAACAATCACCACCACTCGAGTACATATTAAAACAATCACCACCATTCTCCTAATTATTAAAACAATCACCACCACTTGGCTACATATTAAAACAACCACCACCACTCGGGTACATATTAAAACAATCACCACCACTCGGGTACATATTAAAACAATCACCACCACTCTGCTACATATTAAAACAATCACCACCATTCTCCTAATTATTAAAACAATCACCACCACTGGGCTACATATTAAAACAATCACCACCACTCTGCTACATATTAAAACAATCACCACCACTCGGGTACATATTAAAACAATCACCACCACTCTGCTACATATTAAAACAATCACCACCACTCGGGTACATATTAAAACAATCACCACCATTCTCCTAATTATTAAAACAATCACCACCATTCGCCTACATATTGAAACAATCACCACCACTGGGCTACATATTAAAACAATCAACACCAACAAAATAAATTATTATTTCACAGTTCATTTTATTTCCTTATAAAAATTAAAAATATAATTCATTGTCATTGTTTTACAGTGGTCAGATAACTGCTTTACAGTGGTCAGATAACTGTTTTATAGTGGTCAGATAACTGCTTTACAGTGGTGAGATAACTGTTTTACAGTGGTCAGATAACTGTTTTATAGTGGTCAGATAATTGTTTTACAGTGGTCAGATAACTGTTTTACTGTGGTCAGATAAGTGTTTTACAGTGGTCAGATAAATGTTTTACAGTGGTCAGATAATTCTTTTACAGTGGTCAAATAATTGTTTTTCTGTGGTCAGATAATTGTTTTACAATGGTCAGATAATTGTTTTACTGTGGTCAGATAATTGTTTTACAGTGTTCAGATAATTGTTTTACAGTGGTCGGATAATTGTTTTACAGTGGTCAGATAATTGTTTTACAGTGGTCAGATAATTGTTTTACAATGGTCAGATAATTGTTTTACAGTGGTCAGATAATTGTTTTACAGTGGTAAGATAATTGTTTTACTGTGGTCAGAGCGTCTATTTCAGCTGATTTTTTTGCTTTCTTCGCTTGTACCAGGCTTCCGAAAAGTTAATGTCGCGCTGGATATTGTTCATAATTTTAACAATGTTTGCATATATTTTATTTGATCCTCTGCTGGTGTATCGACATTTTTTATAGACGAGAAAGACATGAGGGCTTACATTTCTTTGAAGTACTCGCATTGGCACTCGATAACTGTTCTGGTTAAATTTCTTGACAGATTCAACATTATTCTACTATTGGAGGGGGAAAAAAAGGGGGGGGGGGGCAAAAAAAATGCGCCTGTATTTCACCAAAAAGTCACGTGTTACGGATGTTGCTTAGAAAATAACTTTCAGGGTTAACGTAATTACATAAACCCGAGATTGATGAGATTAGCTTTATACAACATATTTTATATTTAATTTTTGTGTAAGATGATTGTGTTTTTGTTATTGGGATTGAAAAGACAACGTCTTAATCATTGCTCTTCTAAACAATCGAGCTTTCTGAGCCTCTATTTTCCTTCTATTCGTTTAGGTTATCGATTTGTGATTGTATCTCGAAATCCAATTTCATTAATTTTAAATTTATAAATTTTCAAAAAATAAACAGCTTTTCTTGTTACCTTACCCTTCAAAGAGAAAAAAAGAGGTCATTTTGAATGAAATTGTTTTTCTGAGGGGGAAAAACCCCCTACTATTTATGTATTTCCATTGAACTGGAGACGGTTGGGCATTATTAGATATCAGTCTGCCCCCCCCCCACACACACCATTTTTCCGGCTCACTAACTATTTATGTATATTTAAGGGGAACCCTTCTCCCCATATTTCGTTATGGTGTGACATTCGAAGTGACATGTCATGACATGCAATATCATATGACATGACACCATATTTTACTTTTTACGTTGCCATTTAGTTCTTAGCACTACCCTTTCTTTTACATTTACAATTACATTCAATAAAGCACTTCCTGTTACATGTCAGGTTTGTTTCACAGAAATACACTATAATGAGGTTTATTCATTACCATTTCATTCGTCACATTCATGCTCACTTTATTGTTGCTATCCAAAAGTATGTAATGTTACATCAAATTGTATTATTATTATTAGAAGTGGCTTTATAGAGCGTGGTACCCTAGCCTAGGGCTGGGCTCACACCACGCTCTACATACAATTGAACAAACATAATCAAAAACTTTTAAAAAAATTAATTAACAAACATTAAGTAAATCAAACAAAACAAATTATGTATGTTTAAAATTATTTCCATCTCAAGCCATGGACGACACTCAGTCAAGCCATGGACGACACCCAGTCAAGCCATGGACGACACCCAGTCAAGCCATGGACGACACCCAGTCAAGCCATGGACGACACCCAGCAGCATCGTTTTCCGGTCAGAGTATCACAGTCTACACATAAATTAAATTACACATTTTTTAAATTTGCTTTTGAAACATTGTTTCGTTGTTTACTCTTAATGATAATTTATATATATATATATATATAATTAAAAGCTGTTTTTGTTTCAGATACAAAAGTTCATGAACTTCACCGAGTTCACCTCTCATATGGTAATATGGACGATGCCTCTACTTTATAGTTCTTGGCTATGTGAAGAATGAGATAAAAATGTTCAACTTTGTCAATTGTCTTGAATATACTTGAACTTTGGAATAATTCACTTAGCAGAAGTCTACTACTTCGTATATGTCTTTGTGCTAGGAAATTATACAACTCTACTATTTTATTTACTGCAATTTTATGTGATTTAAAAATTATAAAAAAAAAACTCAATACTTCGAAAACATCCTCTAAGTTGTGCATGACTTGTTCATCAGTCACTTGTGCAAACAATTTAGAGCCATGTTTTTAGGGGTTGCTCAGGAGGGTTTGGCATTCGGCTTGTGTCATAATTTGATAATTAGATACTTTCCAATACACTGACAACGGAGAACCTAAACACGAGTCTCAAGCTCCAGCCACACAGAGAGCTGAAGACGACGACAGCATGAACGCCTCAGTAGTAGACTTTTTTTTTTCTTTAGTCATATTAAAATAATCAATCAAGTCGAAGTCTTGTGTAGGCCCACTTGAATCTGAACACAAACATGAACCGAACCGTTTCAGATAACGGCTACTGTATTAAACACAGATCCATGACCTTGCTGGCAAAGGTGGGTGTCACATTGGTGACTGCGGGTTCAAGGACAGCCTTGACAAGATCGGAGATTCCATATTGCGTTCGTGCCGAGCATTCGACGTAGGCAGAGGTTCTCTGACTGTGGAGCAACAGTGTATCAAAGATTCAATTGGTTCCTTTTAATCTGTCTCTAAAGACCTCTAAACATTGCTACGTGATATAAATCAGTGTGATTTTTTGTTTGTGTGTTCATCAAGACTACTTTATAGTAGAAATGCCGTTACAGTTGTTTATTATTTAACAAAATAATTAAAGGACGCTTTTAAGGTTTTCAGTTATTAGTGGTATGTTGGTACATGACTGATTGTGGTCTTCAACCCAATAACCAGGCATAGATATCGTTGACACTCATGTATTTTGTTTTATTGATACATATTTTTTTTAAAGTCAAGAAATATCCTTTTGTTGTTATTATACTTTGCCAGATCTTATATGATTTTTAAAAAATTAGGAGGGTTAGCGATATCTTTAATAAATGTTTTAAAAAACATGAACATAATGTTACCAAAACATTCCTTTTAAAAAGAGCATAACCATCATTTCTACTGTAAAAAAATTAATATCATTATTTAAAATACTTATTTAAAAATGACTTTTTTTTTTCATGTCCCTTAAACATAGAAATGTAATGGGGCATTCAGTCTATTTGAATCGAGTTGAAAGTCTTAGGCTGAAATACATTATAATACACATGTAAAATAATGAAAAGCTAGCAGAATAAGTCATCTTCAAAGTTCGTATTTTCTTTTTAGAGTTAGGCGTTATCAAAACAGTAATTTATTATTATAATTTTTTTTTTGTGTGTAGAATTAGAAACCTTCAAAATAGCTAATGAAGTTTGATGATTGATAGGTTCCATGCCCACAAAATAGTTAATGAAGTTTGATGATTGATAGGTTCCATGCCCACAAAGAAAACCTTCTCTGTTCTTTATCATGTGACAGTTTCCACTCAGACTTCGCTCTGCTCCAAAGCCAAGGAGTTCTGTTGATTTTATTTGTCATTTTCTCTGGTGAAAGGCTTTTGACCGAAACTTTCGTTGTCTTTTTTTTTTTTTTTCATGTTTCCTTTTCCATAGTTTACCCTTAACTTGTGTTCTTTCTATCTTTGTCTTTTAAAGTAATCCCAGAAGCCACCCGCACAGGGCTACCACTCAATTGCTTTATAATTCCCGAGATTTTGTCAAAATATTTCCCAAGATTTCCCAAGATCATGAAAATATATAAGAGTTGTTTTTTTTTAATCTTGGGAATTTAAAAAAAAATAATTGAGTTTTGGTCCTGAATATGGTAGTGAATTCCCAAGATTTGGGGAAAATTCCCAAGTTGTGGCAGCCCTGAACCCGCACCCTATTAAAAAAAACATATTCTTATAGATATTTTATGGTATGTCGAAGAATTTATGTATTCCTATTTATTGGTCACACATGTTCATAAAATTGATCCGGCTTATGGAATCTGATTGACCTAGATAGATATGAACTATTTAAAAGAGGGTTTGACTGTGATCAAGCTTAAATAAGATAAACACACAAGCCGTCTGTGTAAATAACAGTAGGTTAGGGTTTGATTAAAAGATCACATTTAAAAAGAAACAAAAAAAACAAACATTTGACCTTAAAAGAAAAGTAAATTAGACTTTGTACAGATTTCTTAAGAAAAACGTCTGACAGACTTAGGATTCAACTTAACGGTCGTGTCTCATGTATCGATTAGTCGTTTCCAGTCAAGTACTTACCTGTCAGCCATGGTTCTATCATAAGCTCTGGCCAGCGCTGAAGAGTTTGGCGCTCTCTCTAGGTCACATTTGGTCCCCACTAAAATGAGACGTGAGTTGGTGAACAGAGTTTTCAGCTGAAATCAAAAACATCACTCTTAAAAATAATGTTTGTGATAATCACCAAAAAATATTTCTTCTTCTTCTTCTTCTTATATTTGAGGGGCCCACGATCAATTTGTTGATCATTCTGGCCCCTGGTTTTAATTCAGATTTTGCATTTCGATGTAACAGTTCAAGTATTGTCAATGTAAGACTTCTGATATTTCAATTTACGAGTTTAAATATATCAATTTAAGTTTTGATATATTTTAATGTACGATTTCAAATATGTCAATGTAATATTTCAATGTATTTAAATGTAAGAGTTTAAAAAAACAAAAAAAAAACGGTTAGGCTACAGGAGCGGTTCTCAACCTTTGGGGATCGAACGACTCTTTCCCAGGGGTTGCCGGGGATCATTTGAAAACACATATATTCTACAGTTATGAAGAAGAAACGAAAATAATTTTATCGTTGGGGGCTCACCACAACATGAGGAACTGTATTAAAGGGTCGCGGCACTGGGGAGGTTGAGAACCACAGTGACCATTTTTGAATAATTTTTATTTTCAAATTTTGAAATAAATCCAAATGCTTGCTTGATAGGTGCGATTCTCTTGAAATACAATTTACATTGAACCACCATTTTTTTTTTCACTTTAACATTATCTAGTGATTATTTCAATGGTATATTTGCTTAAAATAATGTTATTCTTTCCTTAACTCTTTTTGACACACGGAGATTAAAAAAAACTTACAATTAAATAAAGGAAATATACTGACCTTATGGACCCACAGTTCCATTCTGGTGATTCCTTTCGGGTCATTGACGCCAATGCACAACAGTATCACGTTGACTTCTTGGGGTCCTATCGCTGATTTGAGATCCGTCTCGTCCATAACTTCCAATACGATTTCGTGCTGAGAAAACACAAGAAAATGTTTTCGTTGTTTTTTTTTGTGTGTGGTTTTTGTATATACTCACCCACAACGAACTGGCCAGGTAGGTTAACATTCTAATATGAGCCAGTAGCAAACTGGCAAGAAATGTCAACATTCGCTGAGCTCAGTAGCGCATTAAAATAAACCGCACTCATCAGTGCGCCCATTTGTGTTCAATAGGTGCACACCATAAACTGGGATGCTCTAAAACACTGACTGGGTGTCTTATTTGACGGAAATTGACTCTATTTAAATCTGATCAAATAAATAGGATTGTTTTTTATGTCTGGGTATATATATCTGGTTCTAAGTATTATTTTTATTGGGACTCTTATAAAATGCGTTACTTGAACGCATGTTTTATCAATTAATTTTTAGAAGATGGGAATTTCACGTATTGCCGCCACCAGTGTATGGCGGGCTAGTTCCAATCGCTCATTACAATTAAGTTTTGATAAAATAAAAAGACTAAAGTACTAAACACGGTGTTAAGTTTCTTTTCATCTTTCTGTTGTCCTAGCTGTGACACGCTTTGGCCTAAAAGTGAAATTAATTGAAACATACTAGTCACTGCATAATATATTTCGTGAGATTGTTTTTTCATAACTTCATACATGATACTAATTTGAAATATACTAGCCTCTACATTACATTTCGCCTTATTGTGTTTCTATAACATCTTATATGATATTAAATGAAACATTCTAGCCGCAATATTAATTTTCGCCAGATTCTGTTTCCATTACATCTTACATGATATTAATTGAAACATGCTAGCTGCTACATTACATTTCACCAGATTCTGTTTCCATCACATCTTACATGATATTAATTGAAACATGCTAGCCGCTAAATTACATTTCGCCAGATTCTGTTTCCATCACATCTTACATGATATTAATTGAAACATGCTAGCCGCTACATTACATTTCACCAGATTCTGTTTCCATCACATCTTACACGATATTAATTGAAACATGCTAGTCGCTACATTACATTTCGCCAGATTCTGTTTCCAATACATCTTACATGATATTAATTGAGATACCTGTTCTGCACCATCGGTCACGTCAAAAACTTGGGGTTGAAAGACAATTGGAACATAGGTATCTGGAAAGGGCTTCTTGGTCAGGATGAGGGCCAGGCATGTCTTCCCGCTGGACTTTGGACCTGCAATGATGACCTTCGTCCTTGGCATTATGCTGCGTTGGTCACATTTAGAATCTGAGCAACTACCGAAAATTATTTAAAAAAGATATTGTAATAATATTGTGACATGTTATATTTTATCTTATTATTTGGCACCTTCCCTTCTTGGGCAAAAATCTACCTCATTTTATTGCAATTCTATTAATGTTTTGAACTTAAGCACATTTCTTACGAATTGAATCAAACTGTCAAATATATAAATTTATAATGAAAATGTTATAGATGTATACAATTATAGACCTTTATATAGATTCATTTGGAAATAACTGATTTTTTTTTGATTTTTTAAATATGTTTTTACTTTTGATTCAAAATCATGAAATGTTGTAAATAAAGAGGTCAACCTGGACTCGAGCCCGGGTCTTATGTGTGGAAGTCGATTGAAATGACACATTTTGTGACAAGTTTTGTGACAGAGATTAAATACTTTTATATCAGTCTTTATTGTTAATAAGAATTTCAAATGTGTATCTTATTCACACGATGAAACTACTAATTTTATTGTGCCTAACATTTATATGTCACACATCTTTACATATGAGAACACTATCATTGGCTTGAGCACATATTCTCACATAATAATTAAAAAATAACACATAACCGAAATCATGTGTCTATGCTTTTGATTTAACACGCGAGTTAAAAAATATAAATATCTATCTTTATTATGTATTTGTCCTAGATGATCATGAAAAGACATAGGAATTATGTGAAACTGTAAGTTCATGTCTAGTTAAGAATAGTGAAAGTAGTATTTTCCTCCGCCATTCAGACTGTAACAGAAAAGGTTAAGGTCATTCGCTGTAACCTTAACGTCTTCACTTATTTCCTCAATGAGATCAAATTGTTACCCTTCATATTTAAAAAAAAAAAATTGTAAATGAAAACAACAACATCGGAACGCATTGTTACTCGCAATATTCTATTGATAACAATGGAATCATAAAAATGGTCGAATACTTACATGCGAATTGAACTCAAACCGAAACACAAATGGTTGGAGACATACTCCGCTGGTGTTTACTCTCTAACAACAACTGTTTACTGATTACAGCGAGACACGTGACCATGTCTGTCACCCCCCCCCTTTTCATTCACCACCCCTTTGATGACGTAATGCCTTAAAGACCTCCGCGCCAACCATGACGCTACAAGACTCCTCCTAACACTCGGCGGGAGTCGCGTGACGACCATGTATCTGAGGAAATCTGCAACCGTCACGTCACCCTTTTGGGGTGTTCGGAGAAAATTGCTTTACGTCGTACACTCGAACACATTCAATGCATACGGCATTGGAGCCCAACACACGCCCCAAACCAAATCACGCCCCTCCCCACTCCCCGAGGTGATAAGCCCGAGACACACACACACATGGCTTATTCAAATATTTGTGCCTACAAAAATTGTTCACGCCAGTGGCTCTGAATGGCCTGTGTGCCACGGCTTTGAAATGACGCAAACATGTGGCTTTGGTCTTGATCTCTATTAATGTGTAAAGCAGCGGTTCTCAACCCGCCTAATGCCGCGAGCCATCAATACAGTTCCTCATGCCTGTGGTGAGCTCGAACCATAAAATTATTTTCGTTGCTTCTTCATAAATATGTTTTTCCCATGGTCTTAAGTGACCCCTATGTAAGGGGTCGTTTGACCCCCATGTGGAGACCCGCTGGTTTAAAGGAATACCAAAATACGTGATGTCAATCACGTACTAGATCATGCAGTGCCGAATTTTAAACATCAAAGGTATAAGTCATGGAGACAGTAGAAGTAACCTTTTTAGTGACAAATTAATGACATCAATGACAATGTTGAAATTAATATAACTAAAATATAAAAAATATCCCCACTTCTCAACAACTCCCTCCCCCACCCCCCCAACACCCCCCACCCCCC
>CAXITT010000080.1:435354-453089 GCA_964033795.1 Lymnaea stagnalis
TGAAAAAACCCAAAAAAAAAAAAAAAAAAAAAAAAAAACAAAAAAACAAAAAAAAAAAAAAAAAAAAACAACAACACAACACAACACCTTCCAGAAAGTAGAACAAAATATGCTGAGAAATTTTAAGAGATGCAGCTGCAAATTATAACAATGCACATGTCTTTCTAAAGGCTCTCTCTATCTCACCTCTCTCACTATCTCCCTGTCTCTTTATATATCTCCTTCCATCTCTCTCCTTCAATGTCTCTCTCTCTATCTTTCTCTAAATCCACATTTTTCTCTCCATTGCTCTCTCTTCTTCTCTCTTTATTTCTCGCTCTCTCTCTTTCTCTCTCTCTCTCGATCTCTCTCTCAATCTATCCATCTATCTCTGTCTCCCTGCCTCTCTCTTCCTTCCCCTCTATCTCCTCTCTCTCTCTCTCTCTCTCTCTTTCCCTACCTCTCATCATTAGTTCCATACAGGAAAGGGAAACGTCTGACATGCCTTAGAATTAGCTACACATTCATAACAAATGACCTTCCTCTATTCATACGTGATTTCCTTCAGGTCATGGCCCACACGGGCTAACAGGTCAATGAAGAAAAAAAAGATAGCTAGGCTACCGGTCGAATATGTACCTGGCCGCCCAGTATACGTAAATTATGTCAGTCACTCGGCTGAACAACTTCCTGAACTGCTCCCGTCGTGACATAACTCGTCATTGTGCCCTCCAAGGGTTGATTCGCTTCACTAGTCATTGACAAGGATATTCGAATTAATGTCTTTCGGGTATTTGTTTGCTTTTGTTCGTGTGTGTCTGGCAACATTTTTGGACGGCTAAATGATCCACTTCCCCCCTTCAACCCATAGTTCAGGAGAAAGATGAATGACATAATATGTTTTTTTGTTCGATGGGTGCGTGTTTTAGTGTGGTGATTAACTGTGCAGCTACTGCTATGTGCTTTGTATTCCTTAAAGTATTTGGGTTTAAATATATCTTTAGTCTATTCGGTTTTTACATGGACCAAGTTTGGTCAAAACCATTCCATACCAAAGAAAAAAAAAATCAGTTGCTACAATGCCAAAAATGATGAATCACGTACAAGTACATACATGCTTGGACACAAAAATGCATATAAAAGATTTATGCTAAAAACTTTGTTTTTTATGGTTTGTTTAATGAACCACATACGACAGTGACTTACTTGTGTCATGCATGCTGCAGTTCTTTTGTGCTCAGATAAATTCACATCTATAAATAGAGTAATTGCGGATATTTCCGTTAAAATGACCAAACGTTGTTACTAAAAATAACGACTCTGAGAGCATTTTTTAAAAAAAAACATATTTTAACATCTCGAATCCTTATCATCTTTGCAGAGTCAACTTTACGAACGGGCGCATTCATGATTTATCAAAACACTGAAATGGCACGTTTCGAATATAAGGAAATTAAGGGTAACGGAAATGTCCATTTAAACTTTGTTGTCGAATGCACCAGCTAGGGCCTTCCGTGGTCTACCCACAGATGATACCTTTCTCCGTCTCCGACCCACAGGGGATCATTTCCTATCGCCGAACCAGGACCGTGGAGATTCAAAGATGAGTCTGTCTTGAGACCAGTCCCCATCTTTTAAACTAGTGATCTTCTGCCTGCGGCTTTATTCGGCAGGGAATACGGTCGTGACGAGGGCGCGACTAAGGAGAGATGATGCTTTGGACGCGGACTCGTCACGTGACGTGGATGGTGTTGAAGAACCTACAGGGGAAAGAAAAGATGCTGACAAAGTATCTTACGTTATTTCAACAGTTTCGTCCCTTTTTTTTTTTTGCCTGGCGCACACTCTGGCTTTTTATTGTTATTGTTTGTGTTTTAAATCAACTTGTTGCAAAACTGATGAATGCAATAACGGGATCAATGGAGCTCTGCATGCCACGTGACTCCCCTCAATTGATGTTGAAACAACCGTTTAAGGAGAAAGTAATCAAATTTTAATGGTTACACTGCTCTATGTGCAATCTAATAAATACTAGTTTTTAGATCAGACCAGATTTTTAAAAAAAAATGTTTTGTTTTGTTATTGGAGTCGAGATGGAATGGATTAAATCAAATGTAATCGTTTGAAAGTACAGCAAAAATATAAATTCACCGTATTAATATCAATTTTTATTGATAACTAACATGCACTAAAAATAAATACAAAAACGCCAAAATAAAATAACTATGTTTTTAATAGTTATTTAGTGTTTAATGTATTTCTTTATATGTTTATTACTTAGCACATGATCAGTTATTGTTATTTTTCTAGAAGATAGGACATGAGTAAAAAAAATCTATTACATGTCAGGGCCAGGCCGAATGTTAAACGCTTGATTATTGTAATAATCTCACCACGCTTTGAAGCACGCAGGACTCTATGAAATAGTTAACGGGGGNGGGGGGGGGGGGGGGGGGGGGAGGAAAAGGCTTTGATAACTAGATGTTACGTTTTGTAACTCTTTGTTAATTTGAATAGCGTCTGTTGTTATTCTTTATAAAATTCCATTTATTACGGTTTAATTGTCAGACGGCTTCTCCAGGTGTGTGCCAGAAACGAAGTTGAATCCAATGGCTCAGTACCTGCTCCGTTAGATTAACATGAGATTCCTTGTGTGTAACATTTATTTTGTAGTAATTTAGTATGTGCTTACCAGATAACTATGACGTTACAAAGAAAAAAAACATCAAGATCACGCGAGCTCAGTTACATTCTTCTCCAATGCAATGTTCCCTTTAAGCTGCGCAGCTACGTGGCCGCGCAGCTATCTTACAGACGCCGCGAAGCAGTTTTGAGTATCCGCACAGTAAATTTCCATATATGTGAGTGTTTGTGTTTGTGGGCTGTAAAATTTTGCACAGACAAAAAATTGATGCTTAAAAACTTTGCGCACAACTGTATGATTTTGCACACGAACCAATAAACCTTAGAGGGAACATTGCACTAATGTATCATTTTTTTAACTTCACTAGCATCTATATATATATAACTAGTTGGTACTCGGGTCAATTAAACATATATATATATATATAGATTGTTCGGTTTTAACTGTGTTATTTTGAAACTATTTTATATTAAAATAATACAAAGCCGCTCTTTTCATATTCTCAAATCCATATTTTTATTTGACCTGTAAGAATTTCGCTGTTAAAAAATTATGAATAACGAAACTAGATATCTTTAATTTGACCAAGTAGCAAACATAATTTTATATTAAAACGGATCTCTCTTTAGTTTATCATCATCATCATGTCCCTTAGTCCTTGGACCGTTGGGGAGCCACAGATGACATGTGAACTATCCTCCTCCATTCGTCTCTGTCTTCCGCACTACGCACTAGTTAAGTATGAACATTTAATGCGACTTTAGACGTAGGAAATACAATTAAAAAGCCCAAACCACTTCTGTTTCTTTCATCGATCAATAAAACATTAATTAATTCCCTGGCAAGCTGTCCTTGAGGATCGTGTCTATTTATTATATTAAAAGACACCATCATCGGAATTTCATAATTATGAAATTCCATTGAATAGGGACATAGCCTAAAATGTATCTTTAGCAAAACTCATTTAAATGACAATTTATTTTACGGCCTCACATTTTTTGGGGACCCGTCAGTGAGACAATCAAACAAAAACAACGAAACACAAAGACTAATGAGGTAGACAATATTGGAAGAGAATTTTCTTGATAACGGCCGAGTCAGAACTCCGGGGAGACATCTTGTCTAGCAGTGGCTGGAAGCGTCCTGCTCATTCTCCACGAACACATTGTCGTCGATGGGCCGATACCCGAGTTGTTTGCCTTTCCCAGTGAAGTCAGGGGCGGACCGTCTACGGTGAGCGTGGTAGCTCGCGCGGAGCTGGATGTTCTCCTGGACCGTCTGACAGCAGCAGCCGACATGGTAAGGGAGACAGTTGTTGTTGTTGGCGCCGACCTCGTCCCGGGGTCTCAGCTCCGCAGAACGCGCCGTCTGCAGATGGTTCAGAGCCCTGGAGATGGTGGGGGTCAAGGTCGCTCCTAGCACTGAAGCGAAGTAGCAGAAGCTCAGCAGCATCTGTGCGATAATAGCACGATAAAAACAAAACACAAATTACGATTATTTCTAACATGTCCCGTTAGTAACCATTACCATCAATGTAATCATAAATCAAAAATAAAAATGGTAAGTAACAATTACAATGAAAGTAAATAACGATTGGAATTGTCACTTATAGAAATTATATTTGAATAATTTCCTCCACTTTACCTTGTGACATACATGATTTTTATCTTTCTAATAATAATATTTCAACCCCCTTAAACTTGTATATAAAATAAATGCTTTAGATTTCTTTGTTTCAATTTTACGCATAACATAATTTGTATTCATTAATTCGTTAATTTTTCTGAAAATATGGTGAAGCAAATATCTAAAACTAATACTCATTAATTTATATGTCAACATGTTTTCTTTTAACAGCTAAAATTCTTATATTTAAAGTCATTGTTATTTCTTATGTACCGTACCTTACAAGCCATCACTGTGTGGAGACATCGGTATCAAACGAATCGCAATCATATTTTAAACATGACCGAGAAGAAAGACGAGATTAAGAAGACGGGCAGCGAGCTTATGCAGTCATGACTTTGTGGAAGTATGGCGGGAATAAAAACTCTGGAGCACATACAGAGGCACCTACCATCTAAGCAGGAATTGTCAGACATTTGTGAAGATCCCGGAGGAGCTGCCACGGTCTATAACTGACCTAACTTTTTAGTAATGACAGATTTAGGTTCAGTAAATTAAGAGGTTGTGTTGGATACAAGATTCTCCATCCGGGAGTTGTCTAAAAAAAAAGCGTTTAAATATTAACGAAATCTTCATCTCGTTTTAGTTGAATAGGAAAAAATATGAGTGGTCATTTGCTCAGACAATGCGAGGAATATAAGGGAAAGCATTATCATTGAAGACGTAAACAATGGATAGTCTGATAGAGAAAAAGAGTATAGAAGGCAAACTCAATTAGTTACCAAACAGTCCTACGTTTCAGGCACCTGAGAAAAAAAGATTGCCACCCAGGCCAGGGTAATTAAAACTGTCTTTATTTCAACCCTTTCTTTGCCAATCCTTTAACTGGGCTCTGAATAAAACTCTCGAGAAAAAACTTTTCACCTATGAGAGGAGATGTGAAATATGGGGAGGGGCCAAACATGAAATCTTGAAAATAAGACCAAAGGTTGGTGCCATACCAATCAGCCTGGAAGAAAATTAATTGGCTTTGTCATCTGGTCAGAATGCCTGTCAATTATCCTGCACTTGCATGCCACCAATAGCAGGCACGTAGGTATCATGACCAGAGGGCGGCCACGCTTGGCCAACAAACATTAGTTCTCGAACCACTTACCTGAACGGCCAAGAAGATACCATTGTACCACGTGACAGCCTTGAAATTTTCAGAACCTGTTATCAAAGAAATAAATTTATCCCGTACATGTGTTTTCACTTACATCAAATGGTGGACTCAGTGTGTGGATTTAAACAATAATCATCCCAATTTTCATTCACTTTTTTAATTGATTTTTTTCCTTAATAAAAATGCAACGTTGGTGTGTTAATAGTCACCATATGTCATGCTACTCTGACAACATATGTCAAGCTACTCTGTCAACATATGTCAAGCTACTCTGTCAACATATGTCAAGATACTTTGCCAAATGTGGTAAATACCTGTGTACAAATTACCGTCAGTCTGTTACTCACATCTTTTTGACATATTTAACAGCTGACTCTCTATTGATCATACTAGCATCATAGAGGGCGGCCTTTATGCTGACGCTGACCCAAAATTGACGCAATACTCTCACAATGTATTAGCAACATATAATACTACAGTACCCCACTGTCCTAGATTCCAAGAGCTTACCGCAAAGAGTAGCAGTAGATATTGAGGTCAACAGGAACCTGTTGTAAACGATGAAGACTTGGTCACGTGATCCACCCAAAAATCTGTCTTCTAATTCCCAGGAAGAACTCTTTTTTTTTTAAAAAAATGGATTTAAATCATAATACATCATTATAAACACAAGCGCAAAACTTTCCGAACATACATTTAAGCATTGTAAAGATTCTTTGTTCCAGCTTTAAACTGAGTAAGTGACCACACCAACTCGATTCGCGGAAAAAACAAAGTGGAAGATTTACCCCATGGTATCGCTCTCTTTACGACTGAATCATTTCTCCTATTGAGAGCGTTCGTACATGTACTTCAAACCAAAACTATATTAATTTAAACATTTAATGCGATTGTAGTGAAGGTGATTAGTTTAATAGTCTGAATTAGGTATGAGTTAATACCATTCACCTATTTACCTGCACTCGGTAGGTCAGAGTGTAGACGCCAGCGAAGAGCAGAGTTGTCGCCGCATAGGTGGACATAATCAGTGAGAGGTCAGTAGCGTGTCTGGAGATTCGTCTGGCCAGGTGCACTTAAATGTAGACAGAATGCGCCTGGTGTATACTACATTTTTTTTTTAACGATATGGGTCTTTAACATAAATCCAGAAAATATATTTAATGAATGTGACAAGTAATGATGTTATCAAAAGAGTGACAATCTCTTTTGTATATAGTTGTTTAAAAAAACAAAGCCTTAGGCTGTTATGTTTTTCTTTGATCCACTTGAAATAGTTGGATAATTGGAAAGGTGATTGACAAATTTCAAGATGTAAATGGTCGGTGCAACTTGGTGTAACTAGGGAAGACCAACAGAAATACACGAAATCACACCGAGAAGCATTATGTAATAGTATTCCCTCATTTATAAAGCTTTACAATCTTAGGAGGGTAATGTGACCTACAATCTTAGAAGGATAAAATGACGTGTAAAAATGACATGCGTAAATGTGTTATGTGCCAATATGACATGTGCCAATATGACATGTGCAAAAATGACATGTGCCAATATGACATGTGCCAATATGACATGTGCAAAAATGACATGTGCCAATATGACATGTGCCAATATGACATGTGCCAATATGACATGTGCAAAAATGACATGTGCCAATATGACATGTGCCAATGTGAGATGTGCAAATGTGACATGTGCCAATGTGAAATGTGTAAATGTGACCAGTGTCAATACGACATGTGTCAATACGACATGTGTCAATACGACATGTGTAAATGTGACCAGTGTAAATGTGACCAGTGTAAATGTGACCAGTGTAAATGTGACCAGTGTAAATGTGACCAGTGTAAATGTGACCAGTGTAAATGTGAACTGTGAAAATGTGACATGTCTAAATGTGACATGAGTAAATATGACATGTCTAAATGTGACAGATGTAACGATACACTTTACCAAAAGGGTTTATGAAGCGATAGAGTCATTGACTCTAAAGACTCACCCGACGCCATAATCACAGGGATGAGATTAAGAACCTGAAGCAAACCCATGACACACGCGCTCTGTGGAGGAGAAATAGAGGTCAAATAGAATGGCAGATCGGGAATAGATTGTTTAGAATGAAGAATAAATACAGATGTCTTTATTACTTTTCCCTATCAGTGCTGTGTCATCAGAAAATGCAAAATACTGAAGGGGTTGATTGTATTGGGTCTTGGGTTTCCCTCAGAAAGTATCCTGGTATTGTTCCTCAGGTGTCAATATCTATGCTTCTTATAACAATCTCTAATTTTAGCGATTTGACTGTGTAAATCATAGTTTGCTTCTACACAAACTTCAGAGATATGGAATCCAAGGCACCACTAAAATATGGATCTCTAGCTTCCTAAACATTCGATGCAAAGCAGCAATAGTGGACGGTATAAGCTCCTCCTTTGTCGGTGTGAAGTCAGGTGTCGTCCAGGGTATAAAATGCAGGCCCCTGTTTGTTCCTAGCATACATTAATGACCTGCCCCAGAAACTGACATCTCAAGCAAGACTGTTCGCAGATGACACCGCTGTATATAGGACGATCGCCAACAGATCTGATCAGGACCAGCTACAACAGGATCTCAATCATTTAGCTGCTTGGTAGATGAGCTGGGACATGGAATTGCACCCTGTCAAGTGCCAGACACTATCAGTCTCTAGAATTTTTACTCCTCTAGACTACCAATACGAACTGCACGGCCATAAACTTGAGCCAGTTTTCTCCGTAAAGTACCTGGGTGTTGCCATTCAAAGAGAGGTCCGCTGGGACGAGCATATTAACAATGTTTGTAACCAGGCAAACAAGACCCTTGGGTTCTTAAGTCATAATCTAAAGATTGGCAACACCTGCGTGAAGGAAAGAGCCTATAAAGCCTTTGTCCATCCGCTTTTAGATTATGCATCTTCAGTCTGGGACCCATTTACCCAGAAGAGCATTGACAGGTTGGAGGCGGTCCAGCGACGAGCAGCACACTTTGTCCTGAATGGCAACAGGAATGCCTCTAGTGTTGACAGCATGCTGGAAACACTAGGCTGGTCACCTTTGGGGGAACGACGACGACAATCCAGGCTCTCCATGATGTACAAGATAAATAATGGGTTGGTCCACTGTTCCAGTATTAAACAGAAACTCGCCCCCCCAAGAGAGCGACGAGGCCATGACAGGCAATCCCGGCTTATACCAGCGAGAAGCCAGTATAGGAGCTGCTCATTCCTGCCAAAGACGATTCTGGACTGGAACAAGCTTTCAAAAGGAACTGTTGAGGCGACAACACTAGACAAATTTGTGTCTATTGCCTTCCAACCCCCAGTGTATTATTCCCTCACAAAGTAGCCCTTAGAATTATACTCATCAACACCAGGCACAGAAACATTGCAAATCCTCTCTACATGCATAGGAGCCAAAATCATCAATAAATTGATCGTGGGCCTTTAATATATAGAAGAAGGTTAAATAGCATGCAAGGTAAGTGAGCCTCATTATTTTAGGTCTCATTTAATCTGAAATTCCCTTGAATATTCACCCCGAACCTTGATTTCTACTTTTGAGTTGTTTAATGTTACATGTATTATTGTCAGTTTGTTGGGTATGCCAAACCCATGCAGAGTCTCATTGAAATAATTTCATTCTGATGTCGTCATATGACATTTTATACACCAATATCTACTATGCTTACATTAAATGTAATTTCATCGGACTTACTGGGATAAGGAAGTCATCCTCAAATTCCGTTTGTCCAGGCCACATATCAATCACAGATACTATCATCAAATTCAAAAACTGAAGAAATCAGAGAGGAAAATTGAAATTTGAACCTGCAACATATCATATGGTCTGAAATAAACAACACGACATGTTGTTGGTTCAAACATCTCGCACTTTTCATGATAACAAATGGGATCTGGTGATCATTCTGAAAGCTGCTTGGAAACATTCTATTCACACGTAAGTAAACTTAGTTAAGAAAGGGAATTAACTCTTAAGAAATGCAATCATCATACAAATGCAGATAAGCCAGTTTTGTCGTACGTTAAGTCGTAAGGGGGGAGGGTAGAGGATTAGTTTTCTGCTCTTTATGTTTAGGATATTTTTATTGTCTATCATTCCTGTTGCTCTATCAATTCCTACAACATGCATATGAAGGTCTTCTAAACATTTTCTCTGTTCTTTACCCTTTACGAATTGTTTGTCTCCCTGAACACTACGAGTGGCAAAGTAAGCTTCCCACACCTTACCACACTAACACTTACACCTTGCCACAATAACACTTACACCTTGCCACACTAACACTTACACCTTGCCCCACTAACACTTACACCTTGCCCCACTAACACGTACACCTTGCCACACTAACACTTACACCTTGCCACACTAACACTTACACCTTGCCACATTAACACTTACACCTTGCCACACTAACACTTACACCTTGTCACACTAACACTTACACCTTGCCACACTAACACAGCTTCCCACACTAACAATTACACCTTGCCACACTAACACTTACACACGAACAAAAAATTAATTGAAAAAAAAATATTTTTATAGAAAAATAAATTTAAAAAGATAACTGTCTTCATTGTCTCCTTTGTAGTATAACTACATTTTTTTCAAACAAATTTTTCAATCACTTTTTCACAAGCCTAAAATGTTCTTAATATTCATATGTGATGCCCTGCCATACATAAAAGTTGTTTCTAGTTTTTCTTCTATTTATTTAACATGTACTTAATTACAGAAGGGAATGCTGCGAGTGCCGGTCTGACCTGTAGTCCAATGGTTACCATGGTAACATGTCTGTACAGTATATTTCTGCTTCCGGGGCAACAGTAACGTGCTGACCATTTAGGCTGTCGTGTCACGGGTAGTCCACTGGTCTTTTCCTGGAACGTCCATTCCAGAATTTCCATCACATTTAATTTTGTGATAAGTAATAGTTTACTCAAGTAAAAGAACATAAAGTAATGGTAAAGTAATGAGTCAATTTTGAAAGAGAGGTCCGCTGGGACGAGCATATTAACAATGTATATAACCAAGCAAACCAAGCCTTGGGGTTCTTAAGGCGAAATCTAAAAATTGGCAACTCCTGTGTGAAAGAAATAGCATATAAAGCCTTTATCCGTCCGATTTTAGATTATGCATCTTCAGTCTGGGACCCATTTACCCAGAAGAGCATTGACAGGTTGGAGGCGGTCCAGCGACGAGCAGCACGTTTTGTCCTAAACCGCTACAGGAATACCTCTAGTGTTGGCAGCATGCTAGAAACACTAGGCTGGTCACCATTGGAGAAACGACGACGACAATCCAGGCTCTCCATGATGTACAAGATAAATAATGAGCTGGTCCACTGTTCCGGTATTAAACAGAAACTCGTCCCTCTCCCCCATAGACAGCGACGAGGCCATGACAGGCAATTCAGGCTCATACCAGCAAGAAGCCAGTATAGGAGCTGCTCATTCCTGCCCACCTAGTGCATAATTTCCTCATCACCACCAGTAACAGAAACATTGCAAATCCCATCTACATGCATAGGAGCCAAAATGATCAATAAATTGATCGTGGGCCCTTAAGATATAGAAGAAGAAGAAGAAATGATTTGATTAAACTCCATGGAACAACTAAATATAATAATAATAATAATAATAAAGTTTATGTGTTTATATTTATTTTATTTGTACGTTTAAATTCATTTATTTAGTTATTACATTTTTTTTTTTCATTTATTTCGATGAAAATATTGGTCAAAGGATAGTCACCCAAACTGTACTTAAATGTTTGTAATTGCAGAGTTATCGTTGATTGTGAAAGAAACGGCCAGGTATATATAGGATATGCATCTATTACGTACATTTAATATACATTCATTATAATGTTTTGTTTGTGTGTGTGTGTACCGATGGCGTCATCTGCCAAAAACGTTTGAATTTGTATGTTGTCTCATCATATTTAAAGCTTAACATATTATATTGTTCTATTGATATTCACTGTTTATCTCGCAAACAATTTACTTGAAAGCTTTACAGCAAGACCTTTCTTAAATTAGCTTATCATACACTCAACCTCTAAACTGACGATGTATTTGTCCAGTACGTGGCGAGTGTCGTCTAAAACTTTTAGAATGTCCGTCAGTTGACCACTGGTCAGCATCGCACCATCTGACCTGCGATATAACATAAAAAATCATCATCGCATTTGTCAAGAAAACATAATTATAAAATACTAAATTTGAATATATGCAACCACAGAATGAGATAACAGTATCAATATTAAAATCACAGAGTAAAATCGTTATAAGTATATTCAAAGCCCAGACAACCCCTTACTGCCTGCATCATGTGTTATGTTGACTTACTGTAAACCATTAAATGTATACTTAATATTTAAAAAAAAAATATATATATATATTTCGCCATTTATTTTAATTGCATCTGGTATTAGACCTGAAAGTAGGACAAGCCTGACCAAAATATGAAGGCAGTTGCATCGTTAGACTTCAGTCTCATAGCACTCTCATTAGTAAAAGAGCAAAAAATCAGCAGCAGGACGATAAAAAAAAAATGAGAGCCAAATTTCTGGTCAAAAACAAGTTTTTCGCAGTCAAAACCAATTTATGGCCGACTGGCCGAGCCGCACTCAGGTTGCTAAAAAGAGAAATGCGGCTCGTGAGCCACGATTTGCCGACCACTGGCCTACGTGATGTCTCAGGGAGTACTTTGACTTAAAAGAGGTTTCTTAGACACTTATAAATTGCTTACAAGTCTTAAAGGTCTGTGAATAGGGAAGTTGGGGGAAACCTTGATGGCGATAATATTATTACATTTAATTTGAGTTTAAGGTTTTTCCTATATCTTAAGGTCTTAAAACAGGGGATATTAAAATGAGCGACAAAATATATTTATTTAAAAACAAAAATATTAGGTTGGAGATTAATTCATTGGCTCAGGCGAACACGATGGTACAGGTGAACATGATTGTCCAGGTGATCACGATGGTACAGGTGAACATGATTGTCCAGGTGATCACGATGGTGCAGGTGAACATGATTGTCCAGGTGATCACGATGGTACAGGTGAACATGATTGTCCAGGTGATCACGGTGGTACAGGTGAACATGATTGTCCAGGTGATCACGATGGTAGAGGTGAACATGATTGTCCAGGTGATCACGATGGTACAGGTGAACATGATTGTCCAGGTGATCACAATGGTACAGGTGAACATGATTGTCCGGGTGATCACGGTGGTACAGGTGATCATGATTTTCCAGGTGATCACGGTGGTACAGGTGAACATGATTGTCCAAGTGATCACGATGGTACAGGTGAACATGATTTTCCAGGTGATCACGATGGTACAGAAATGAAATAACGAAACTTGTATACGATAAATGAAATTTAAAAAATATATACATTAACGTAACTCACTTGTTACCCGAAGACTGATAATATCCGTGATGATCTCCCATGACTGACGCTATGGTTAATTAGTTAACTTGTTTCTATCCGATATGTTGACTTAATGGTGAGTTAAAAATTGTCAGTCAAAAATCTTTTGTTTTCAAACTGTATGTTAAACTGACCAACCGTAGTAATAGATAATGCAATAGTTTAAGTCACTCTAAACTGTTTAACGTAGGGAGATAGATTTCCTTACTTACGTAAATATTCAAATTAAATTATCAATCTAATTTTAATTAAAAAGATATTCACTTTTTACATGTAAAAGTTCGAAAAAAATAATCGTCACCATTTCTATCTCAACTAGAAACAAGAGAAATTACACAACTGTCTGAGGTGCAGTGCTTACATCTAACACATAGAATTATTATACTATAAAAACCAATAAGTTTTACTATATTTAGTTCACACAAAAAGCTGGATTCGGGGGCACTCGTCTAGTACCCGAAAGGGTTACCTCCCACAGAGAAGGCTTCAGAGAAGGCTTCATGGCCCAATGGCATATCTAGCGTATCAATCGACGCAGGGATCGAATCTGTCCTTATTGGCCTGAAACAAGTGTGCTGCTGATTGGCAAAAACAAAAACTGATTCCATCCATCGTATTGTTCACCGACTCACTCTGTGCTCCAGGAGCTGTAAGGAGGTTTTTTTAAGCACGAGAATGGCGAAAGTAGTCTTGGAGCTCACACAAAACATACAGTCTCGTGGCAGCAATGTGACCCTTCAATTGATACCAGGACACGCGGGCTTGCTCCAATTTGAAAGTGCTGACTATCTAGCCAGGCAACGCACTGCTGCCCAACCGCACCAAATTGGCCAATGACCCATCTGGGGGGTTAAAGCCTGGATTAAACACTTCCTCATAGAGGAATAAATTAGGATAACAGACAGACAGCTCGTAAACTTAAAGTCTGACCAATCTTATTGGCACCATTACGGAGTTCTGAACTGAAAGTCTGACCAATCTTATTGGCACCATTACGGAGTTCTGAGCTGAAAGTCTGACCAATCTTATTGGCACCATAACGGAGTTCTAAACTGAAAGTCTGACCAATCTTATTGGCACCATTACGGAGTTCAAAACTGAAAGTCTGTCAAGTCTTATTGGCACCACCTCAATACAACACAGTAACAGATACAATTGACTTCCACAAATAAAGTGTCTGTTAAATTACGGTAAAGTAGTAAGTGGTTTGGGTTAATCCGATAATGAAATACTGAAGAAGATGCATCGCTGTGGTAGTTTTGACTAACTTCAATGGGTCGAGTGGCTAGCTGGCCCACTGTGTCGAGTGGCTAGCTGCCATACAATGTTGAAACCCCTTGCCTTTAAGAGAGGATTCTCAAACATTATTTTAGAATTGTCAGTCGCTAATAGCTGCTTATCAATTAGATCAATTAGCATATTATTTTATAAATTTTTAACATCATTAAGTTTTAACACATAACATCATGATGTTTTAGCACATAGCGTTCAAATATAAAATGTCCTTAACAGTTTGACTCTTCGGAAGAAAGGTATTGTGTGTTAAAAAAGAATTCCAACGTTTTGAATGTGGTGACCCATAAACGGTTTGAGAATCATAGACCCACAGACTGCCCTGTGACATCAGTGGTTCGTTAATATTGACCGCACGAGAAAGAGAACAATCTAGAAACATAGAGAACGCACAAGTTTGTGTCGCAGCATGTGTAAACGAGGCTGAAGAGCTTAGCGCTGACTCAAATGCAAAATAAAAATTAAAAAAAAAATAAAAAATTCAAGAAAAAATAACATTTAAATTTAAGCTTTGAAGTTAAGAAAAAAAAAAAAAATTCGAATGAAATCCACTATTACGTCTCGTCATTAACAATGCTCAGTGATGTTACATTTTTCGCGCGGAGACTGCGTGAATCACCACGGAAACACATCCTTCTTTGGCGAGCAGAATAAAAGGAAAAGTTTTATTTTCATGTTGCAAGGACACCAACCTTCCCTTCCATCGCCCCCCCCCCACCTCTCTCCACACTACCACGTGACAGATTCGACTGCATCAGAGCCTGATGTTTTAGATTTAAAAAAAAAAACCAAAATGGCTGTAAACTAGTTGACAGAAACTTGGCGTTTAACCACTCCAACTTGTTCACGTGAACGGGGTAAAACATTATGACCTTGACCTAGGTACAGATGATTTAGTAAAAGGGGAAAGGGTTAGGGGAGGGGATTGTCGAAGGCGATGAAGCGAAACCCCGAAGTTCACTCTGGGTTCGAGAAGACAAAAAGTCTGTTTGAGTGAAATCTGGTCGTGTTTAAAGTTAAAGCCGTTTATTTTAATTGGTGTACAGCATTATGTTGGTAAAGATGTGGGGGGGGGGCGATGTATTGGATGATGGAGGCGCTGATGAGCGAGGTATTTTGGGGAATGATCTTGGGGAGGATGTGTGCATGGATGTCGGAATGCTGAATTTGATGATCTTGGGGATGATGTGTGATGGATGTGGGAATGCCAAATTGATGATCTTGGGGATGATATGTGGGTGGATGTGGGGATGGCTGAATTTGATGATCTTGGGGATGATGTGTGGATGGATGTGGGGAATGCTGAATTTGATGATCTTAAGGAGGATGTGTGGATGGATGTGGGAATGCTGAATTTGATGATCATAAGGATGATGTGTGGATGGAAATGGGGAATGCTGAATTTGATGATCTTAGCGATGATGTGTGGATGGATGTGGGGAATGCTGAATTTGATGATCTTAGGGATGATGTGTGGATGGATGTGGGGAATGCTGAATTGGATGATCTTAGGGATGATGTGTGGATGGATGTGGGGAATGCTGAATTTGAGGATCTTAGGGATGATGTGTGGATGGATGTGGGGAATGCTGAATTGGATGATCTTAGGGATGATGTGTGGATGGATGTGGGGAATGCTGAATTTGATGATCTTAGCGATGATGTGTGGATGGATGTGGGGAATGCTGAATTTGATGATCTTAGCGATGATGTGTGGATGGATGTGGGGAATGCTGAATTTGATGATCTTAGCGATGATGTGTGGATGGATGTGGGGAATGCTGAATTTGATGATCTTAGGGATGATGTGTGGATGGATGTGGGGAATGCTGAATTGGATGATCTTAGGGATGATGTATGGATGCATGTTGGAATGTTGATTGGATGATCTTAGTGATGATGTATGGATGGATGTTGGAATGTTGATTTGATGATCTTACGGATGATGTATGAGACGCTGTATAATTCTTTCTGCTTGAAGTTATTTTGAGAGTTTGGATGGTTTGACAGCCCCCCCCCCGCCCCCTTTTTTTTTACTCAACATGTTTTACATTAATACAACTGTGTGGGGAACAAAAAAAACGTCATGAGTGACCAATAAACTCGGGTAAATTTAAAGGGAGGTGACTATTATGCGAACGTTGTTTCTCAAGTCTTTGTTATCAAAGGGATGATCCTTATAATCCACTCACCTACCCACAGGAGTTTTTTTTTTACACACCCTCCCACCAACTGGCATGCCTCCCCATATCCTTTTAATCTGAAGGTGGCAGCAGTACAGTAGTTATGCCCCTTCGCAATAGTATGCCATCAAAGGGTCTTTTCAAAGTAACAAGTTGCATCGGTCCCCGAACTCATACACATAGTATTGAGTGCAAGCTGAGCGTTCTCCACAATTCTGAAACGTTCTCCATTCCTCAGAATCTCTCCTCTTCCTCCCGACACAGATCTCCCTTTTCAATGTAAACGCACACAATTCCCACTCAGACTCGACCTTCTCCATGACGATCAACAAGTCCCAAGTACAAACGTTTGAAAAGATTTTGCATTCATCTTACAATAACCAGTCTTCAGCCACGGTCAGTTGTACGTGGCTTTTTTTCTAGAGCTGGATCTCTCGACACATCATCTGTCATCTCCAGGTATAAAACCAGTTCACAACCGCATCTTTCAAGAAGTATTTATTTCTTCTTGACTTCTGAATTCCTTTCTGACCTTGTGCCGTTCTAATGCTCAAACCACACTTAGCCACGACGGATTATCATCTCGTCATAGAGAGATTTTTTTATCCAACGGTAGTTTGCAATTAAAATAGGAAGTTTTGGGGGGAAAAAGGGGAGGGGGCGGGGGGGGGGCATAAATTCATTTTAAGTATTTATTAGGGCATTCGGAAAAAAATTTTTTTTTAAAAATTAGAAAAAAAAAGTTTTTGCCATATTTAATGTTGGCCGTATGTTCTTGGGCTTGATACTATTTTTATCCAAATTTAAAAAAACCGACAAAATATTGTGTCCAATTTAGCCTCGAGTTATTTTGAAGAGCCTCGTTGTACCACAGACAAAGTTTTCCAAATACATGAAACAGAGAGGTGAGCAGCTGTCTGCTGTCTAGTATTGAAGTAACCATGGTTACTGTAATAATGACTTGTTTGTTCAATTCTTTATTTTTAAAAAAAACAACCAAACAAACAAACAAACGTGTGTACCATATATCAGCAAAATGTATTGACCGTGTCTGCCACTGGGCGATATGACAACTGCGGAATTAGCTCCTATGGTGAAACAACTGTTTTCCTCTTGTCTCGTTATTCATCGTTGTGTGACATTGAATGATTAAGGTCCACACCACTATTTGAAGGTTTACAGCACGCTTGGTTCATCTTGCGTGGCCACTCAAGACAAAGACACAGAAATTCACGTGATGCTAATCACACACAAGATTAATTTCGTGAAATGTTACGTTTGGAAAACCTCGGGTTGCTGAAGGTTAAGTTTTCATTCGTTGCCTGTGTAATGAAAAAAAAGTTCCGGGGGGGGGGGGGTGGAGAGATTTTT
>CAXITT010000080.1:458473-554173 GCA_964033795.1 Lymnaea stagnalis
CGAAGCCCTGTCCCACACGAAGCCCTGTCCCACACGAAGCCCTGTCCCACACGAAGCCCTGTCCCACACGAAGCCCTGTCCCACACGAAGCCCTGTCCCACACGAAGCCCTGTCCCACACGAAGCCCTTAATATAGAATCACCAGAAAGAAGTCAATCTCAACCATAAAAAATTATTTGCTTCTATTACAGGAAAGGTGCTGTGATTTTATGGTCGTCCATCTTGGTCAAGCCTATGCTTTCCAAGCCATACAATTTGCAGACACATTGAATGTTGTCAACCTAAAGACATTTGCACAGAAGCTCTTCTGCAAGTATTTGCTAAAGTTGAGTGCAAAACTTGACATGACTGATTTGGAGCCTGATTTCCTGCAAGTTCTCTCTGCTTATATTGACCGCACCCTGGTGGCAACGCCATGTGACAAAGATTCAGAGGAGACAGAGTACACTCTCTTCACAGATGTCATGACTAATCTGTCCATCGGCCCCCATGACATGGATATTGCCAAAAGGTTTCTGATGACTGTTAGACTCTTGGACCAGAAGCTCACAAATGTACCAACCATCTGGAAAAAATATAATCTGCTGACCAATGGTTTGAAGCTCGATCACCCAGAGATGGACCCTCTGATAGAAATTGTAGCTGAACAGTGCAGAGCTTCTAAATCTGAAATTTTCGTGTCAAACGGTGTAGAAATGGCTGAGAATTTCGACGTCGATGATGGTTTTGAATTGGATGGAGGCTTGGCTGGTGGCTTGGCGGTAACTAGACGCTTGGTGGTGGCTAGACGCTTGGTGGTGGCTAGAGGCTTCGTGGTGGCTGGAGGCTTGGTGGCGGCTGGAGGTTTGGTGGTGGCTGGAGGCTTGGCGGTGGCTGAAGGCTTGGTGGTGGCTGGAGGCTTGGCGACGGCTGCAGGCTTGGCGGTGGCTGCAGGCTTGGTGGTGGCTAGATGCTTGGTGGTGTCTGGAGCCTTGGAGGCGGCTGGAGGCGCAGAGGTGGCTGGAGGCGCGGAGTTGACAATTAATGTTCCCCAAAATCTCTATTTTGAAACTGCATCCATTGCTCCGAGTGGTATTGCTGGCATTGAAAGAACTAGGTATGCTGAGGATAACACGGAGATTATGTTCATAGAGGTTGCTACCAGGTAAGTGAATGAATGTCTCGGTGGTCACTGCATTTAACGTACAGGTGACAATGACTGGACACTGTACTAAACGTACAATGGAACGTTTAGCAGGCACGACACTGAATGCTCGGTGGACTTTTCTTTAATGCAGACATTAAAATGAGCGCACGGCAATGAGCGCATTACAATGAGCGCATTGTTAACATTGTTCCGCATAATGGGCAGTGAACACAATGGACTAAATGACACTGAGCGTTCAAAGGTCTTGAACTTATTTCCATGTTGTACACCTAAAAACATTTAGAAATGTGTACGGCGTCCATGATCTGAGACGCTCTTTGTTATTAATGAAACTACTAAGCAATAATCAAATCCTTTGCATGAACTTCGATTTTCTTTCTTGGCTGGCTGGCTAGTTGGGTGGCAGGAAAATTCGGGACGGCTAACTGACCCACTTTTAGTCAAGTTATTGAGCTTAAACTCGGGCACATAAACTCGTTGCTAATGTCTCCAAATTCTTTCAAATTTGTTCCTCCCCAACCCCACCCCACCCTTTCGCCCTCTATTTTCCCCGTTTTCCCCACTGTTAACAAGGGAAATTCCCGATAACTGTGCCAAATTTAATTTATTGCGTAGTATTTTCTTTCGTTTTTTCTAAAATTATGGTTGAAATAAATCTGCGGTGCATAAAGGGGGTGGGGCATCAGAATATTATAATTCATCGACGTGAAGAAAATTTGCGGTTTGCGAGCCTTAGAGGTTAAAAGGGGGGTGGGGGTGGGTGTTAGAGGTAAGTGCGATTCTTAAGTGCGTAACGTGTAGGCATTTTTTTGTTTCTAAATTTTCAGCCTCACATTGCTCGCTTTTACATTTTAATAAAGTATTTATATGAAAAACGTATCTTTTTTTTATAGGTAGTTTTATTATTCAAAAAGAAATTGCTCTTATTGTGGCGAACGTCATCAGAGCTGTTGCTGTCATCAGAGCTGGTGCTCTTGTGCTCTAAGTCTTTTATGCATTAAGTAGGTTATTTTCTCTCCTTGTTGTAGGGACGTTGCAGGATGTGAGGTAATAGCTGGCCTGAATGTTGGCTACAGACACCCACGCACTAAAGCTTACCGGGAAACAATAAGCAGTGTGGTCAACCTGCCTGTCAAGGGACTGCACAGGGTGAGGAAATGTTGTGATAATTTTTAAACTTTATAGTTCAATGTTTCGTTTAGTTTCTCCGAATGAATGGAAAGATCTGCATGCCTTGAAGCTTGATAATTTAGGAGAAAAGTCATGTGAACCCGGAAGTCTTAAAAAAAAAAGATAAGAAGTATTTACTCTTTATCATTTCTTTGTATTTTAACAAAAGTAATTCCCCGATATCTTGCCTTATTGAAATTTATGACTTTGCTAAAATACTGTGGTCCGTATCAACTACCTTTAAATCTTGGAAAAGCGGCATCGTCAGTCATAAGTTTCATTAAGTTTCAATAATAAGTTTCAATAAGTGTCAATAGCTTTGAATAATAAATTTCAAAAAGCTTCAATAATGGTAAGTTAATTAGTTTCTTCGGCGAAAAGTGTAATGGGCGATAAGTGGGGAAGTATCTTTTGGACTATTTTATACTTTTGTTTACGATGTCCGCTCTTGCGCGATGTTGACAGTTTTTGTGTGTGTGTGGTTTTCTTCGCCTGGCAGTAAGTACCACGGCTGAATGTACGTGACCTATAAGATAAGTACAGCATGTCTTAATGTTGTACACATCTTTCCTCTTCTAACAGATTGACTTGGAGAACAATGAACGCATAGTGAGGGTATTCTATTGGTCCAGAGGTCCATTCTTTCACAACATTGCGTTTTGGACAAGCAGTGGCCGGATCCACGGCCCGTTTGGCCCGAAGACCTGCTCACTGTACACCGTCAAGCCCCCTTGTGACAACGTCCACCTGCATGACATTAACTGTGGGGCCCGCTGGCGTGGGGTCAGGTACATGTATACACTAGTGGTCCAGTGGTTGTGCAGCAGGTCTTAATGGCGAATAACGCTGGTTATGGGCCAAATTACTGAAACAGTTAACTCAGGACTTTTTTAACTTACTTTTCTTTTATTATTTATATATATATATATACTCAACATATATATATTTATGAGATTTTTTTAGTTCGTTAGCATCCTGACATGACATGTTTATTTCTTATACCTTCCTATAACCAAACTTATAAAACCGTGATCCTGACCTTGATGGCATCTGAAATGCAATTTGAGCTATTTCGGAAATTATTTTATAAAATTGAACCTTAATAATTTTCTAAAATCTTTAAATCTCTAGCCCAGCACCCCTATCCCTATAATCTCTTTTTTTTTAAATTGATTTTATCCACCCCCCCACCCAAGCCCCACTCCCCGGTCGCTAAAAAAGGCCATTCCATTTCGTTCGTATTTAAAAAAAAAAAAAAAAAATTAAAAAGTAAATCGTTAGTTTTTATTTTAAATCCTTAACACCTACTAACTCAAGAAAAAGAAAACACACTTAAAAAAAACCACCAAAAAATCCCACGATTCTACTCAGTGGAATTACGAGCGATCAAGTGTTAAATTCTTTTACATGCCATTAAGGTTCTTTTTTTGGAGATGTGTTCTCACCTGGTGCCTCTTTGAACACTATCAGGGATAGGTCCATCTTTGAACTGTGTTGGGGTAGGTCCTTCTTTGAAAAGTGTTAAGATTATTTTTAACTTTAACAAACAAGCTCTTCAAATTTAGTTAGAGCTAAGGTCCTCTATCAAGAAGGTTCGTGATGTGTGTGTGTGTGGTTTGTCTTCATTCGTTTAGGGAACGTTAGGGACATTACAGATAGTTGTAACTCTGAAGTACACCTATGAAATTTGGTCGTCCGTTTGCTGTTAATCCGTTTTTATAGGTCAGTGAAAATTGAGTGAAAATTGCAGCCATTTTGCTTAAGTTAAAGTCTTTTTTAAATCGAGACAAAACATTGACCTATAAGTTAATTAAAATTTTTTAGGATTAAATAATTTTTTATGACATCGAGTATTTTTTAAAATTTAAATTCACAGCTCTTGAAAATTATACTATAGGCTGCAGAAAATGTGTAGAAAATTTTTTTTTTTTTTGATTGACAAGGCATTCCAAGACTTCCTCTGGTGGTACTATTTCGCTGTCACTATTTACAATGCATAATTGTCATTCCATATAACATGTGTATCATCTCTAGGTCGTGTTTTAGTTTGTGTTTTGGTCTTGTATTTAATGTATACACTTTTAACGTATCGTTTGTTCAATTTTTTGTCATCATACTATAATCATTTATAATCAAGAATATGTATTCCAACATGTAATCTTTATATTCTATATATGACATTTTTTAAATTTTTAAACGTTTTTTCAATTAACAAAGGAAATTTAAGATTTAATTAAAAGATTTTTTTGTAATTTTTGTAAAAAAAATTTTGAAATCAAGTTATGGAAAATGCATTATAATTTGTAAAACATCATTCATTTAACATCATTCTAACATAAGGATTTTAGGGAAATCCAGATTCTATTTGATCAATCTTTTACATTTTTTATTCATCTAAGAAATTATTTGCAAAGATTTTAAACGTAATTAAGTGTATGCGCATATTGCATAGGATGTTACTAATGTTACAGACACAATTTTCTTTGTATTAGCTTCGGCCGTAGTGACTTAATAGGTAGCTGTATAACGTAGTTCTAATAAACGTAGATGAAAAATTGTCCAGATTTGAATTTATGTTTTGGGATGAGAAACTGAATGAAGTGGCGAATGTTGTATTTGTAAGACATGGACATTACTGAATGAGGACACATTTTAAGTTGAAAAGACATGGACATTACTGAATGAGGACACATTTTGTTGAAGTTGAAAAGACATGGACATTACGGAATGAGTGACACATTTTGTTGAAGTTGAAAAGACATGGACATTATGGAATGAGTGACACATTATGTTAAGACATGGCGAAGATTGTCTATACGACTTGTTGAAAAAAAAAAGTGGAGTTTAAAAACTGAGAAGACGTTAAAGAAATTGAAGCTGCGCCTATGCCTCAAATGTATAAATTTATATTATATTGACTGCATTTTTAATATGCAAGTCGACTTTCCTTCAGTTCCTCCAGTTATAGATATGTTAGTACTACAAGTCTTCAACAAATGTTCATTGAAAGAAATGCCCCTTCTTCAAACATACGGTATTGTGTAAACAACCCAATGTAATATTTGAGCAAATCCTCATAGAAAATAATATTCCCAATATTCTTCCCTTTAGAAAAAAACAACCTTTTAACACTCTGGACCATGTCATGGGTAAAGTAACAGGAGCCAAAATGATCAATACCTTGACCGATGGCCCTCAAAATATAGAAGAGAAGAAACATGGGGGGAATTTGAAGAAGTCAACAAAAAAACTTTATCTTTTTCTCCTGTCTTCGATTTAAAGAAGAATCAGTGTAAAGAATGTAAAGACATAAGCACGCAGTTAACACCATCAATAATAAGCTGACATGGCATGAGCACGGCCCAATTATGCATGGGAAAAGTCAACCAAAGACTTAAGTATCTAAAAATAAAAGGAAAATTTCGTTGTAAATGAACGAGTTATTAATTTATTCTACAGTGCAACAACTGTAAGCCTACTAAACTTAAACTTCGGTAAGTATTAACTGCAGGTGTGGGAATTTATCATCTGACAAACGCCAGTTAATTAGACCAGTGGTTCTCAAACGTTTAAGTCTGGTGGACCGGTGAACAAGTTTCGACATTTTACCAGGGACCGGTGCATAATTTATTTTTAGACTTTTATTTCTATTTGACAATAGATATTTTTTTTATGGGGACCGACAGCGATAGGCATGCGGACCGGTGAAGGTCCATGGACCGCAATTTGGGGACCACTAAATTAGATGAATCAAGAAAGTTAGTTATATCAAACAAACTAAAAACATTCTTTGCTTGAGACACTATTTGAAGAAAAATGCTTGTCTAAAACTGAAAAATAAATTGGAAGCACCCCACCCTCTTCATCACAGATAATTAAGATCACATCCCACCCATTTCATCACAGATACTTAAGATCACACCTCACCCATTTCATCACAGATACTTAAGATCACACCCCACCCATTTCATCACAGATACTTAAGATCAGCTTCATCAGGGAAAAAATTCACTTAAAATTAAGACCAAAAGATATAAAAATTCGTTTTTCTCCAGTCAGACAGAATTGACCAACGTGGTCCCCCAGCGGTTACCAAATCTAAAGAATCACTAATTAAGTCATTAAGGTCTCTAAAGGAGTATATCGATGCTTGTTTTTTGACGTTAGAAAAAATACATTCGATCTCTTGTGTTTAGATTGTTCTAATTTTAAAATATTGTCGTCGTTAAAATACATATGTATTTAATTGCCGAAAATGAACATTTATAATGTGATTAAAAAAAACGTTTCTATTTATTTGCAAAAGAGAATCTTATCTTAATTTCTCGGATACTACAACTCAGCTAAGTTTTTTTTCCCCCTGTTTTTTCTGTTGTTTGTTCGCCGAAGAAGGTTTCCTGCCGACACGTTCGTTGTTTTTTTGCGTTCCCTTTTCAGGTTCAACCTTGCTTTGTTTTACTCATTTCATAAGCGTACATTAGGATAGTTGGTTGATTAATTCCATAAGATTTACTTGTATGCTGTATCTGGGACAGTTGGTTGACTAGTATCAGGAGATTTACTTGTAGGCTGTATCTGGGACAGTTGGTTGACTAGTATCAGGAGATTTACTTGTAGGCTGTATCTGGGACAGTTGGTTGACTAGTATCAGGAGATTTACTTGTAGGCTGTATCTGGGACAGTTGGTTGACTAGTATCAGGAGATTTACTTGTAGGCTGTATCTGGGACAGTTGGTTGACTAGTATCAGGAGATATACTTGTATGCTGTATCTGGGACAGTTGGTTGACTAGTGTCAGGAGATTTACGTGTATGCTGTATCTGGGACAGTTGGTTGACTAGTATCATGAGATTTACTTGTATGCTGTATCTGGAACAGTTGTTTGACTAATTCCATGAGATTTACTCGCATGCTTACACTGGGACAGTTGAGCTGAAGGCAAACAACGTCCGGCGCGTGTTGCTGTTGGCCTACAGGTCTGATACTCATAGGCTGAAGCCTAATCTTGGCGAAGATTTAACTGTGTTGAGAACTGTCCGATATTTTAAAATGATGTCGTACAATAATTACCTTATCAAACATTTAACAAGTCCGTAGAGGGGAGCGACAATGAACATTCTCAACACGAACTCCTGGGATGAACAATGAGGAGGATAAGAGTGACGAAGTTAGGCAATGCAGATCTTTGCCGAAGTATAAACCTTTCTATTTTTCCTGTACTACATAATAAAAAGATAAGACAACCATGCACATACCAGGTTAGTCCATCCAAGCTCGGATCTGGAAATTTAATAGAAATAAATTTCGTCGACGGTAAATTGACCGACGGTAATTTGATCGAACCCTCAATTTGGTCGAATATTTTAAAACGTTTTTACGTTAGAACTTTGCTTCAAATTTCTTTTTGAACGCATTATTTTGTTTTACTATATATTATAGTTCGTTAAAAAAGAAATTGAACGAAAATTTTAACGTGTGAGCTGACAAAAAAGATTCGACCAAATTTCCGCTCGATCAAATTACCGTCGATCAATTTACCGTCGACAAAAATTCTTTCGATCAAATTTCTGGTAACCATCTAAGCTGTTACTGTCGATATTGTCGTCAAAACTGTTACTGTCAATGTTGTCATCTAAACTGTTACTGTCCATGTTGTCATCTAAGCTATTTCTGTCCATGTCGTTATCTAAGCTGTTAATGTCTATGTCGCCGACCCAAGAACAGTTCAAGAGATCCTTGTCTAAACTGACATACATTAAGACATCGCCTTGAATGCTCCGTGTGTTCTAAACAGCTCTAAGCACTTATTCTTATGTCAGAAGAACCGGTGAGTTTAGTGAACTAAATCATGACGTAATCACTAATCACGTAATCACTAATCACGTGTCTGAAATGGCACCGTACCTCAAGATATTGTAAATACAATAACCATAAAGGGGGGGGGGGGTCTCACCTGTAGTGATAAATTGACGTAAGACAATCAAGGTTCCATCCATTTATTCGTTTTTAAATTAAAGTTGAGTTTAAACCATACCTCAAGATATTGTAAATACAATAACCATAAAGGGGGGGGGGGGGTCTCACCTGTAGTGATAAATTGACGTAAGACAATCAATGTTCCATCCATTTAATCGTTTTTAAATTGAAGTTGAGTTTAAACCCGATTGCGATACGCCCGTCTCATGGCAAGTTGGTCCGTGACCTTGGCTGAACCGTGACCTTGGCTGAATCAAATCTCCCATGGAAAGTAAAAGTCGGATAGGCCCGCTTTTGATTTTTTACCCCCTCACTTGTACACTCTAGTCCACCACTGACCGTCTCAGGTCACTTGTACACTCCAGTCCACCACTGACCGTCTCAGGTCACTTGTACACTCCAGTGCACCACTGACCGTCTCAGGTCACTTGTACACTCCAGTCCACCACTGACCGTCTCAGGTAACTTGTACACCCAGTCCACCACTGACCGTCTCAGGTCACTTGTACACTCCAATCCACCACTGACCGTCTCAGGTCACTTGTACACTCCAATCTACCACTGACCGTCTCAGGTCACTTGTATACTCCAGTGCACCACTGAGCGTCTCAGGTCAATTTTACACTCCAGTCCACCACTGACCGTCTCAGGTCACTTGTACACTCCAGTCCACCACTGACCGTCCCAGGTCCCTTGTACACTCCAGTCCACCAATGTCCGTCTCATGTCATTTGTACACTCCAGTCCACTACTGACCGTCTCAGGACAATTTTACACTCCAGTCCACCACTGACCGTCCCAGGTCACTTTAACACTCCAGTCCAGCACTGACCGTCCAAGGTGACTTGCACACTCCAGTCTACCACTGACCGTCTCAGGTTGCTTGTACACTCAGTCCACTACTGATCGTCTCAGGTCATTTGTACACCCCAGTCCATCAATGACCGTCTCAGGTCACTTGTTCACTCTAGTCCACCACTGACCACTCCCAGGTCACTTGTACACTCCAGTTTATCAATGATCGTCTCAGGTCCCTTGTACACTCTAGTCCACCACTGACCGTCCCAGGTCACTTGTACACTCCAGTTCACCACTGACCGTCCCAGGTCACTTGTACACTCCAGTTCACCACTGACCGTCCAAGGTCACTTGTACACTCCAGTTCACCACTGACTGTCTCAGGTCACTTGTACACTCCAACCCACTACTGAATATTCCTATCTGGAAACAAACTTTCTTAGTAAAATTTTGATACTAAATAATAATAGTGGAAATTGGATATCCCATACATTTCTCCCCATACGAAATTAAAGTTGAAATCATAAAATTTGGATTTCAACAGTTCATAACCATTGCTGTCCTAACAAAGAACCCAGTCAGTGAACTCCCGTCTTCATAAATTTGAGCCACTTTATCCTGGGTTAGGGAAACATTATATGACGTTCCCCTTTGATCAGAGATCAGAAACCACCACACTGACCTTCAAATCCTTACTGAAAATCCTTTTTTTTTTTAAAAATTCTCTGTTGTTCACTGCGTCGGAATGAGGGACATCTATACGTGGTTCATCTGTTTGATTGTTCTAATTTTGAAACACCAATTTTTTTTTTTTTTAGTCTAGCCCAGTGTTCCCCAAACTTTCTACATATTTGTACCCTTGGCTAAAAGTTTCCTAGCTTTGAGTAACACTCATTAAAAAGAAAAAAAAAGGCATATTAAAAAAAATATGTATTTCTTCTTTGCAGCGCGTACCCCAACCAACTTTTCCCGTACCCCCAGGGGTACGAGGACCACACTTCGGGAAACACAGGTCACATTTTTTTAGGTCAAGAATTTTCGGTTGGACTGGTCAAATGGAGTATTAAAACTGAATTTTTTTTTTCACCATTTCATGACCATGTCCACATGAGAATATCACTCACAACATTGGGAGCCCACAATCGCAGAGGTAACTTTGGCGTGGAGTTGGAGGGGGGAGGAGGAGGAGATCAGTTGTGGAGTTGGCTTGTATGTTGCGTCCTAGACTAAGGCGGGCCTCCTTTCATAAATGGCAACTCACCAGCTAACCGGTTATACGTCTCAAGCTTTAGCTTTTACTGAACTTCTCGGAATCCCTGCACACCCCTTTATGTGATCGCCCCTGATTGCTGCGCACCTGGGCATATCTGGGGGGGGGGTAGGATGGGTGCAAGTCCTTCTCTATAAAAGGCGAACCCTAACACTGATGACATTGACACTTCAAGTTGTACCAGCGTCCTAGCTGGCTGGATAGCGACTTGAAACCAAGTAACACAATATAGCTACACACAGTAAGTACTATTGTACAGCGGTATATACTATAAACAAATCTAATACAGCTTGAACAGCTTTAAATCGGTGACTTCTGAAAGCGTTTGGAGAACAGCATTATCAATTTTTTAAAGCACCTCAAGTGCAGTGGCGTGACATCTGGGGGACCCCCTGCCTCTTTTTCTTTGTGCCCCTGCATTCCAAGCATAAAGTTATATTTCTTAATTTCATTTTCATGTAGTCATCTGCAAAGCCAATGCAGTTGTCTAAGAACAATATTATACCACTGTTTTCGAAGTATTTCTATATTTCTACAAGAGAGCTTTCACCTTCAAGGAAAGAATCACCCTTAAATTATAAGTATCCATTTCTCGCACTAAGAAATGTTCTTTTTAGGTTTATGTTTTTTGAAATTACATCTTGAAATTACTCTTGAAATTACTCTTGAAATTACTCTTGAAATTACTCTTGAAATTATTCGACAAATTAGTCTCGAGATTTTTCTCTTGAAATTATTCTAGAAATTAGTCTTGAAATTATTCTTGAAATTACTCTTGAAATTACTCTTGAAATTACTCTTGAAATTATTCGACAAATTAGTCTCGAGATTTTTCTCTTGAAATTATTCTAGAAATTAGTCTTGAAATTAGTCTTGAAATTACTCTTGAAATTACTCTTGAAATTACTCTTGAAATTACTCTTGAAATTACTCTAGAAATTAGTCTAGAAATTAGTCTTGAAATTAGTTTTGAAATTAGTCTTGAAATTAGTCTTGAAATTAGTCTTGAAATTACTCTTGAAATTACTCTTGAAATTACTCTAGAAATTAGTCTAGAAATTAGTCTAGACATTGCTCTTGAAATTAGTCTAGAAATTAGACTTGAAATTAATCTTGAAATTACTCTTGAAATTACTTTAGAAATTAGTATAGAAATTAGTCTAGATATTGCTCTTGAAATTATTCTTGAAATTAGTCTTGAAATTAGTCTTGAAATTAGTCTTGAAATTAGTCTTGAAATTACTCTCAAAATTACCCTGGCTCTCATTGCAGCATTGCGTCCATGGATGACCTTGACTTCGACATCAGCTACGATACAGAATACGTTTTTAAATGTTACCATGGTTACGAGCCAGTGTTGACGGTGACCTTCTCCCCAAAACCTCACTGGTCCCCTCAGAAGATCCACAATTACTGGCGGGACAAGGTGACCCTCGCCCACACGACCAGATTGGTGTATCAGGAGGACCTCGAGCAGAGGGAGCTTCTCAAGACTTTAAAATATGACGTCATCAATCCTGGAGTAAGGGAAACCATACTCATATAAAGCTTGTGTGTGTGTGGGGGGGGGGGGGGGGGGGGGGTGGAGGGATAAGATTTATGGTTTTTATTTCATTTTGGTCTGAAGGAGATTTGATTTTTTTCTATATATGAACCTTAATGTAAACTAATTTCAGAGGGCATCGAAATCCATTCATATGAATTGAACTAACCCATTTTTTTATGTGGAACAGATGGGTTAGGGGGGATTGGGGGTCCACCATTTTTGTTTCTTCAAGAGCTTTAACAATATTGAGTCTTTAGTGGCTCCACCAATCTGACTCTTCACTGTCTCAATCAATTTTTGAATCTTCAGTGTCTCCACAATCTTTTAGTCTTTAATGTCTCCACAAATCTTTGAATCTTCAATGTCTCCACCAATCTTTGAGTCTTTGAAGTCCCCACCAATCTTTGAATCTTTAATGTCTCCTCAATCTTTGAGTCTTTAATGGCTCCCCAATCTTTTAGTCTTTGGTTGCTCCACAAATCTTGTTTTCGGGGGTCCCACCATTAAGCTATATTATATATATATTTATATATGTTATGTCTTAATAATAAATTTCTCATGAACATATTTTGTGTGTTCTTTTCCTAAAGTAAAAATTATTTTTGGCAAACTCAGTACAGTGTCAGATGATTTTGCGTTTTATTTCAGCTGAACAGATTCTCCCAAAACTATTTTTCTGTTGAAAGACAAGTCCCTAGAGACATGAAATTTAAGACACCTTACAGGCGATTCAAAGTTCACAGACTTCTGTTTGAAACCTTGTCTGATGTCTTCAAGGCAATGCTTAAGGTAGGTTATTTACTCTGTCTGTTGTCTTCAAAACCATGTTTAGTGTAAGTTATTTACTTTGTCTGATGTCTTCAAGGCTATGCTTAGGGTAAGTTATTGACTATGTCTGATGTCTTCAAGGCTATGTTTAGGATAGGTACTAAATATCAGTTAGCTACATGACTATGATATTATAACAGTTCTACCATAGAACTTAAATTGGATGGTCAAACCTTCTCGTTTCAATGTTCTTAACAAACACCTTAGTTAATCTCATAACACTTGACTAGGTTTGCGGGTCTTCAAAGAAAGATGCACTATTCGGAAAACTTTTTGACCACCGTTAGGTATATACGACGTCCTTGGCATAAACTGTTATTATTTTTAATATTTTAGTTTCATGGTCAGCAGACCGTGATCAAACTGCACAGCTTTGAATCGCTGCTCCTACCTGGCAAAGACTTGATGCGACATTTCAACCAGATTATTTACTACGCCTACAATGGGAATGTCCGGCTGACTTCCAAGAATGTCAAACCCCTGTTGATCCTCGCAGACTATTTTTGGATTGACCAACTGAAGGTGACGTGTGATCATTTTTTTGACTTCAACTGAAATGGTCCATCAAATCAACGTTGTACAGTTTTCAGACTGTGACCAGGAACGTAAAAAAAATAGAAAGACACCGAGATCACAAGATTATCGTTAACTAGTAGTAGTATTGTCAAACATGATGGCGAAATAAAATTGTTAAGTTAGAGGAACGGTAGTGAATGTCTTCTAGTTCCATGAGGTAAAAGCATCAACATCCAAGTCTTTCATTTCTATGAGGGAACTAGGTCAAAGTCTTCCAGGTCCCTGAGGGCAATACACACAGGTCCAAATCTTCCAGTTCCTTGTGGGGAATTACACTCCAAAGTCCTTCAGTGCTTTCTGGGGGAACCAAACACAATTCCAAGTATTTTAGTTTACTGAGCAAACTACACCCAAAGCATCATTGTTTATGGCATGGCACGGTTAAAGTTTCCGAACAATCTTTCTCTTTGGCTATGTTTGCGGGCACATTTCTTGCACCTTTTGACCGCAGGTTCATGAAACATTGGCCCGCAGTTTCATGAGGCCTTTTCCTGGCACGTTGATGAGACATTTTCCAACACGTTCATGAGACATTTGCCCGCACGTTGATGAGGCATTTTCCCACACGTTCATGAGAAATTTTCCCGCAGCTTTATTAGATATTTTCCCACACGTTCATGAGACATTTGCCGCACGTTGATGAGGCATTTTCCCACACGTTCATGAGAAATTTTCCCGCAGCTTCATTAGACATTTTCTCATAGGTTCATTAGACATTTGCCCGTAGGTTTGAGATATTTTCTGTGACGTCCATGAGACATTTGCCCGCAGGTGCATGAGACATTGGCCTGCAGGTTTATAAGACATTGGCCCGCAGGTTTATGAGATATTGGCCCGCAGGTTTATAAGACATTTCCTACCAGGTTTATGAGACATTGCCCCCGCAGGCACATGAGACATTTCCCCGCAGGTTCGTGAGACATTTCCCCGCAGGTTCATGAGACATTGACCCACAGGTTCATGAGACACATTTTCCCGCAGGTTCATTAGACATTTCCCAGCAGGTTCATGAGACATTTGCCCGCAGGTTCATGAGACATTTGCCCACAGGTTCATGAGCAATTTTAGGTAGGACTAAACCCCCCTGAAAAGCCGCTATTTACAAACTAATTTACTTTATTTTCTGTTATTTACAAAGTTATGTACACAGTTATGTACAGTTATGTACAGAGGTATTATAGCTGTTTAAACTCCAATCATTGGGGAAAAAAAGTACCCATATGTATCGTAATGTTTGTGACATGTTGTTGTCCAGTTTTGCATATGTCTCATCTTCTTAACTAAACTCTACACCAATCCTTGTTTACCTCTTTGACTTCTGCCATCACAGGATCGCTGTGTTGATTACCTCATCTTCTACCTGACCCCACGGTCAGTATTCCACGCCTTGCATCTTGCTCAGATGCTAGGACTCCCGAAGCTCAAGTCCATGGCGCTCAAGTATTTCTGCAGGCATTTATTAAAGACCACTGAAAACCCAGAGTATCCCAACATGGATCCCGAAAGTTTGATCCAGGCTTTCGACACCGACGATCTCATCGTCCTGAGGTCAAGATTCGATCCGCTCAACACAATGGAGCTTGAGTACAGCCTGTTCACGGCTGTCTTGAAGTACCTCTCGGCCAGATGTCCGGACGACACGGACATAGCTCTGAGGCTCGTTGCTACTGTCAGACTGCTGGACTTGTATCCCAGACGTGTCCAGTCAATACTGTCCCAGTACGGCAATCTGGCCAGGAACCCAGTGGTCGCTTACTATGTCCGGCATGCCGCAGAGCTGTGGAGTCTGCCTGGTCGCGGCATTGATACACATCTGATTGCAGAGACCCCTGCTGCGTGGTCCCGCCACCGGCTCATGGCTCGCTGTGGAGTTTTGCACCACACCATCAGTGTCGACCGGCCAGCTGAGTTCACAGTGGGCCCGTTTCTTGAAGACAGTATGGAGATAGAATCTATTGAGGTAGCAGTTAGGTAAGCAAGTACTCTGGTGAGGTTAAATACCCTTTTATCTGGTTGTGTCGCTCTGGATGTGTCTCTCTGTGTCTCTGTGGTCGTCTTTGTGGTTGTTCCCTGTGGTTGTCTATTTGGTGTTGTTTCTTTTGTTTTCACTCTTGGTTGTTTATCGTTGGTTGTAGATCTGGTTGTGCCATAGTTCTGGTAGTATGTACGTAAAAAAAATTGTACATTTTTTTCTCATTTTACTTTGTTAAATGTTATATTAAATGTTATATTAAATGTTATATTAAATGTTATATTAAATGTTATATTAAATGTTATATTAAATGTTATATTAAATGTTATATTAAATGTTATATTAAATGTTATATTAAATGTTATATTAAATGTTATATTAAATGTTATATTAAATGTTATATTAAATGTTATATTAAATGTTATATTAAATGTTATATTAAATGTTATATTAAATGTTATATTAAATGTTATATTAAATGTTATATTTTTAAAAAAAAACAATAACATTGTTTTGTCTCCTCAGGAACTATGAAGACTACCATGTGATCGCTGGACTGACCGTTGTGTACAGAGACCATCACACCAAGGTGTACATGTTAACTGACAGTGAAGGCAATGACCTCCCTCTCAAGGCCAGGTGCAAGGTGAGTAACTCCTTACACTGAACTGTCCAGAGACAAAATTTTAAGAATACATATCTCTAAATACATGGTGATTAAAATTGCATGTTCATTTTAAATACTAGTTGACTCTAAATACATGTTGTCTGTAATGTATATATATAAATGCAAGTTATCTTCAAATCCATGTTTCCTTCTTACCTTACAGGTGATGTTGGCTCTTGATGAGCGCATAGTCCAGGTGTGTTATGCCGTCACTCGGCCATTTTTTCTGCACATTGGCTTCATTACCTCCTTTGGCAACCAGTTCGGCCCCTTCGGTAGCAATCTAGGCAGCACTGTAGTATTCGAGCCTTCGTTCTGGGGTCTCGCCTACCTGCACGATCTCCATTTTGAGACCCAACAGGATGCGTACGGTGAAAGTTTTCTGACTACGCTTGCCCTGCGGTGGGCCTGCTTCTGTTGAAAGACAGGCAATGTCCACAGCCTCTGTCTGCATCTCAAGACATGAAGTTACTTTGCACTCGTTACCATAATTTTTTTTTTATTACTTTTTTTTTTTTTTTTTTTCGTGCCCCAGATTTTTTCAACTTTGTTATATCCCCAACCGTTTTTCCACCCAAAAACAACCAAACAAACAAAAAAAAATCAAGACATGAAGTTACTTTGCACTCGTTACCATAATTTTTTTTTTTATTACTTTTTTTTTTTTTTTTTTGCGTGCCCCAGATTTTTACAACTATGTTATATCCCCAACCGTTTGTCCACCAAAAAACAACCAAACAAACAAAAAAAATTAATTACTATTTTTTATAAGAATATTAATTTTCATTCGACATGAAAGGTTAAAGGGTTATATTTTGCGGTTTCTACTTAGGCTTAAACTTAAAAACAAGACCATCCCCACCCCACTCTCTATTTTTTAAAAAGCTTATATCGTGTTTAGCTGCGCATCAATCACAATCACTTGTCAGCTTTTCTGAGGCGTGTGGTATTCACATCATCTTTTTATGGCATCTTCATTGAAATTTTACATACACAATTTTTAACAAAAATAATTCGTCTATTTAGAGGCATCAATTTTTTTATTTTTTTTTTGGTGCATTTTTTAACCGTTGTTTGGTCAGTTTTAACCAAAATGACGTTAACATCTTTTACTATTTTATAACATTATTTTAATCTACAAAAACATTTTAAACGCAAGACCTGTTTGAACCTTAATAGCATGCCATCTCTGTCCTATTGTGTCACTGTAGACAACAAACACTCGGCACAAAAAAAGCATTGTCTTATCATCTATGGTCGCAATGTGTGTGTAGATATTTAAAGTGTTTTCTGTAAGTTGACATTCCATTAAAAAATTTTTTTATAACAGCGATCGCATTGAATATTTGAAAACTTATTGATGTGTCATTGCCGACGCCAGTTAAATATTTGTATCCCATTTCATAGTGGAAAGTTTTAAAACAAAGTTTACTTATTTTGGGGTTTTTGAAATCTCAAATAAATTATTTAAATAAATGACAAAATTGTCTTTCCAAACATTTTCTTAGCACTTGATAACTGACAGCCATTGCGAGAAGTGTGAAGTTCGAGTAACTTTAAGTAAATGTTTGATATTTCTCCATTAAAGTTTGATAGTATCTGCCATGTTTAACAAATAGTCTTAAAATAGGCTTGGAAACTCTGCTTGGCACGTTTTATGTTGTCTAATTATTGTAACCATAAATCAGTGTTGTAACTATACTAGTGTTGTAACTACATATAAGTGTTTTAACTATATATCGGTGTAGTAACTGTACAGGGTGTCGGTGTGGTAACTGCGTCGGTGTTGTAACTATGTCCATGGGCGCCCGCAGAAAACTTTCTAGGAGGGAGGCAAAAAAATCTATTAACTTTCCAGGGGGGGGGGCAAAAAAATTTTAGCCATGTTTTAATGTAGTTTTAATTTACTGTAGCGTATTTGTATGGTGAACGAACGGACAGGACATCAGCTTAGTTACTTTCTCTTTATTTTCTCTTTAGTTTAATAAATTTTTTGTCTATTTTTGTCTAAAATTGTTTTTATCAAATCGATCCAGGGGGCTGGGGGGCAAGTGCCCCACCTTGCCCCTACCTGCGGGTGCCCATGACTGTGTCGGTGTGGTAACTGTGTCGGTGTGGTATCTGTGTCGGTGTGGTATCTGTGTCGGTGTGGTATCTGTGTCGGTGTGGTATCTGTGTCGGTGTGGTAACTGTTGGTGTGGTAACTGTTTGTGTGGTAACTGTTTGTGTGGTAACTGTTTGTGTGGTAACTGTTTGTGTGGTAACTGTTTGTGTGGTAACTGTTGGTGTGGTAACTGTTGATGTGGTAACTGTTGATGTGGTAACTGTTGATGTGGTAACTGTTGATGTGGTAACTGTTGATGTGGTAGCTGTGTGTTGATGTGGTAGCTGTGTGTTGATGTGGTAGCTGTGTGTTGATGTGGTAGCTGTTGTGGTAGCTGTTGTGGTAGCTGCTGATGTGGTAGCTGCTGATGTGGTAGCTGCTGATGTGGTAGCTGCTGATGTGGTGTGTCGGTGCGGCAGCTGTGTGTCGGTGCGGCAGCTGTCTTGATGTACATCAATAAAACATCGTCAAATAAACTTTGTCAAACCATTTTCATTGCAACCCCTTCCCGTACCAACCCTTCTACCAACAAGCATCCCTGGTCATTTTATCTCCCAATGAATGTAACATTTTGTGTAGACTCTTATTTCATATCTTTATTTAAACTTAGTTTTTATAAAGCCTTCTTAACAATAAATATTTAATCTGCTATTTCATTGCAGGTGCAAAGTTTAAAGTGAAAAAAATTAATATCTTTTTAACATTGGACGATGGTAGAAGTAAGAACTAAAATTTTCCTAGCTTCGAAAACTATAGTTGGTCTGTTGTGCATTTAGCTGAAGGGTGCAGTGAATTAATAATTGTAATGTTTCGATTTTATTGTAGCTGTATGTTTGTATTTGTATAGTTATTATATAATCCCTCAATAAATGTCATGGAAACCATCAAGTTTCGTCTTTGTATACATTTGGTCTTTGGTGAGTTGTGTTTAAATTGTGTTTAAATTGTGTAATGACAGATTAAATGGCACTGAACTTGAGTGTTTAAACGTTGAAGATCATTTATGTTCAGACAAAAATTTTAATACAATTTGAGTTAACTAACGTTATTTCATCAACTTAGGTTTGCAATGGATCAGAAACTGGATCTCGGAGTAAATCAAACACTGGGTCTAGTTATGGATCTGACACTGGGTTTTATTATGAAGCTGTGTTTATGATATAGGAAGAGATTGTATGAAACATGAAATAAATGAAGAAAATACCCCCCTCCCTAACTCTTACACCATGGCGGAAATGTAGGCGACATTTGTGCCCCACACTGTATTAAAGTAACGTGACATTTGAACAAGAACAACACACCGTATTAATATAACGTGACACTTGAAAAACACATGCATGAATGTAACGTGACACTTAAACAACACACTGCATTAATGCAACGTGGCTGTTCAGTTGTCCCAAGACGTAATCATCACGTAGTTTTCACAGCTTCGTTTAATTAAAACACCATCATAATACCCAGCTAGTATCACTGTTAAAAAGCATGGCTGCATCCACAAGCTTCAACCAAACCTAAGATGTCCCAAGTAGCACATATCGATTATACAAGCAGATGTTTCCACGATGGCGGAATATCCTTCTGATTGTTCAAAGTTATGTTGAACTTTAACACCAAGGATCAAGTGCATCCCCAAAACTTAATTGAGTTGTTGTATTCCACCTCTTTGTCCATCTTATTATGTGGGGGGGGGGGGGGCTGAATTTAAGGGGCTGAGAACGGGTGAATATGATTTCGAGTAAAGGTCACTTTTTTTTTTATTATTAGGTAAAATGTATTGACAGTTACCCCCTCCCCCTCCTCCAGTGATCTAAAAATTGTCCATGCCTCGCTTATAATAGTGTATCTTTCATTGTTTATAGTGAAAATTTAAACATTTCTCTTCCATAAATTACGCAGCAACTTTTAAAGGACAGGCTTGAAGAAATGGGATTAATGCCAATATGTCAATATATATCCGTTGAATTAAACGGCATTAAAGCTCTTTGTGTTTAAAAGGACTCTTTTTATTTATTTTAATATATTCCACGACCTTTAACACATGGTTTGACCAAACCAATTTCATTAGGACGGAGATCTTCACACATGATAACCCAGCCATTTCATTTGTTTGTAAATAACCTTCCGTCTAATATCCGAAAACTGATATTCAAAATAAATTAATATCAATTTTAAGATAAATATTTAAGCATTAATTCGGTAAGTTACATATTTAAATATTTTTTTTTACAATACTTTAATGGTCTAGTCACCTCTACAGTGGGAGCTTATTTTTAGAGGAGCCAAATTCAGAGTAATAATAATTCAAATGAACTAGAACACCTTTGTAACAAATCAGTGTCACCCAACACACCCACTGCAGTCCAACGACACCATTTTTTTTTAAAGTCAAAAAGTTCAGCGCCGGTCTGAAACGTCATCGTTGTGGTAAAGACCTCGTTCAAAGTAGGATCCAATTAGCGAACAGATGGCTAGCCTCATTGTTAACCACTATTGATTAATGCTCTTTTATGGTACAAGAACATCCGGGCACCGCGGGACTTCAAAAAAAAAAATGTATTTAAACATATATATATCTATATAAGTATTTTATTTCATGTCAAGCTGCAGAGTTCGATAACATCACAAGGCGCGAGACAGCTGTTCGATTGGAGCGTCTGCAGGTATGTTAAAATATCTGAGATTTAACTTTGTTACCAGGTCTTCTTGATGCCATCTCATTATTTTACAAACTATCTATCAATTTCTAGCTAGAAATTGGTCAAAACATGTCAATTTTACTAGTTAACATTCAAGAAAATTGTAAAAGCTCAAAGGTTACAGGATTTAGGGCAATATGAATATCAATGATTCAGGGGCGTAAACTAAAGGGACTAAATCCTTTATGGGACGTAACCACGCGTGAAAATAAATATACTGAAAATAAGCGACGTTAATGTTCCTATTTTTCTACTCATCATATGGGTGAAATATTTGATCATCATATGGGTGAAATATTTGATCATCATATGGGTGAAATATTTGATCATCATATGGGTGAAATATTTGATCATCATATGGGTGAAATATTTGATCATCATATGGGTGAAATATTTGATCATCATATGGGTGAAATATTTGATCATCATTATAAGGTAGTGACGTTCTTATTTCGTTTACAAGCAAGGAGACATATTTGTGATTGTCATTGGAATGTTCGAGTTATGGTAAGAATTTAGGATGAGTCACGTTTGAGGACTAACCACGGTCTAATGAGCACTGATACTTATCACCACAAGAATGAAGACAGTCGGACTAGCCATGGTCTATAAGCACAATTACTTACTACTCCAAGAATGAAGATAGTCGGACTAGCCATGGTCTATAAGCACAATTACTTACTACTCCTAGAATGAAGATAGTCGGACTAGCCACGGTGTAATGAGCACTGTTACTTATCACCCCCAGAATGAAGATAATCGGACCAGCCATGGTCTATGAGCACTGTTACTTATTACCCTAAGATTGAAGATAGTCGGACTAGCCACGGTCTAATGAGCACTGTTACTTATCACCCCAAGATTGAAGATAATCGGACTAGCCATGGTCTAATGAGCACTGTTACTTATCACCCCAAGAATGAAGATAATCGGACTAGCCATGGTCTAATGAGCACTGTTACTTATTACCCTAAGAATGACGAAAGCCCTGGTTCATTGACATTTCAATACAATGAGCGCTGGTGTTATATAAATCTTTATCCGACTGAGAAGAGTTATGCCACATTCACTCTCACTGTGGTCTTTACTTTTGGTTCCTGAATGTCAGACACAACTGGATGCCCAGGATGTTGAGAGGGTTTCCAGGAGTGTGCCGTATTAACACGGGCCGATGTGGTTCAGAAAACATCAGAAAGTTGTTCATCAACAGATATCTTAAAGTGAAAAGATATTAGAGACGCGATAGCAAAGTGTTGGTAATCATGGTGACAGGATGGCGAGTACTAAGACGCTGTAAGGACCAAACAATTGAGTAAATACAATGCTAATCTCCTGGAGGCTGAGACTGTACGCACGTGTTTTCCATACACCTTGGTCCTGTGAGTTCCCTTTAGTTTGTTGTAGGTGCATCCCATACTTTGAGTGTTTGCCTCTATCTTATGTCTCCATGTATCCCATTTGTTGTGTGTCTGCCTCTAGCTCACGTCTCCGTGTATCCCATACTTTGTGTGTCTGCCTCTAGCTCACGTCTCAATGTATCCCATACTTTGTATTTCTGACTCTAACTCACGTCTCCATGTATCCCATACTTTGAGTGTCTGCCTTTAGCTCACATCTCCATGTATCCAATACTTTTTGTGTCTGCCTCTAGCTCACGTATCCATGTATCCCCTATTTTGTGTGTCGGCCTCTAGCTCTTGTCTCCCTGTAACCCATACTTTGTGTGTCTGCCTCGAGCTCATGTCACCATGTATCCCACACTTTCTGTGTCTGCCTCGAGCTCATGTCACCATGTATCCCACACTTTGTGTGTCTGCCTCGAGCTCATGTCACCATGTATCCCACACTTTGTGTGTCTGCCTCTAACTCATCTCACCATGTATCCCACACTTAGTATTTCTGCATCTAGCTCACGTCTCCATGTATTCTTTAGCCGTCACCTCTCTCTCTCTCTCTTCACCTTTGCGTTCAATGACAAGTGGTTTTGCCTGGTAATGTTTCCCTTGGGTCTGCAAAGCGTATGCCCTGTCCACCTCCTATTTGACTTCTGATTATCTGCAACAAAATGCTCTTGAGTTTGTTATCATCAGTAAGTCCTTCTTGTTGATGGTGCCTTTCCAATTTATGCTCCGTAAAATGTTTGTAAAGATCTAGCTAGAGTTTCTTCATGCTACTGGAGGCCGTAATCTACATTTTACCTCTGTACAGTAGAACTCATTTAACACTATTATTTAAAATCCTAACATATGTTTGCAGGGTCAGCTCGTTTGAGTTCTGTAACGGTTTCCCATGTTTTTCAATTTGTGTTTATGCAAAAAAAAAAAAAAAATATTCTTTCCTTTCAGATAACACCAGTTATGGGCGTAACGCTTAGAATTCCGCCCATCTTATTGCTTGTCATCCCCACGATCTTAGCGATCTTAGCAGGCAGCTGCGACGCCAGGAGAAAATATTACGTCACGATGTCCATGGCGAGGCTCGAGAGGATGGTTAGAGAGGAGAAGACATTGCTTGAAGAGTTGCAAGATTATTTTAACTATAGAGGTCTTGGGGGAAAGCCTATAATTAAAAAGTGAGTTGTAGCTTCAGATTCAATTATTCTTTCCGGATTTCTTTCAATACAGGTTTAAATTTATGTCTTCGTCTAAGAGTGTTTGGGGAAAGAGACATTTACCCGGACGAAACCGACCCACGCATCGAGTAGAAGTGTTCGTAATTCTTTTTTTTTTTATTATTGATCCGAAATCCTTTACGACTTGAGTTTTATGAGACTTTCATTGCTACCCAACTAATTCGCACACGAAATTTTATTCATAGAGCTGCGAAAACCTCGAAAAACCTACGGAAGTTTTTTTGTGTTTAATGTTCTTAAGTAATTCATTTTTTTTTCATGATTTTAAGCGTAAGAGCGTTAAAAAAAAGTGCATACAAATTGCAAAGTTTATTTGTTAGTGGGGAAGGAAGTTCAAACCAAACCAAAGAAATAAGTCAAGAAATCCCCTAAAAACGAACTCTCTTGTCTGTTCATGTATAGCACTGTTTTCTCAACGTTCATTTACTTTTGAACACCAAAAGAAACACGATTGTAGAAAATACTGTAGATAGATTACTACTGCGTAAAAGTAAATGTCTTAACATAAATTCAAGACGTTAATTTTCCGAAAGTGTTTTGAATCAAAATTTGTTTTAAGGCTAGTGTGCTTGAGCTAACTCTTAAAGGGTGTTAAAGTACTCTGGGAGTATTCGTTAGGGTGTAAGTATTTACTAGAATTAATGGCTCGTAGCAAACATTCGCGATTGTTACAGATACGCCACCAATGGGTTGTTGAAAATTCGAATTATTATTATAATAATATATATTTCTTATTTAAAGTGGAGGAGAGTTGATTAATTCGTCCGCCTCCGCTTCACTATCTCGCCCTTGCCTATTTTTTCAAGACGACTTTGAAATGTACCAGGCTGCAGTGGATGGCCGGCCCAGTCTTTTGTGTCTCACTGAGTTCCACATAGCTGAAGAAGTTGTCGTATCTTTCTGTGTCATAGCTTCCACAGGACTCCGACTCCGGATTTATTTTCAGAGCCTACCTTCTCTTAGATGAGTTGCTTTCTCTCAGATGAGTTGCCTTCGCTTAGATTCAGTTGCCTTCTCTGAGATGAGTTGCCTTCTCTTAGATGAGTTGCCTTCTCTTAGATGAGTTGCCTTCTCTTAGATGAGTTGCCTTCTCTTAAATGAGTTGCCTTCTCTTAGATGAGTTGCCTTCTCTTTAATGAGTTGCCTTCTCTTAAATGAGTTGCCTTCTCTTAGATTAGTTGCTTTCTCTTAGACGAGTTATTGAGGCCCATCCACCCAGGGTGCTGTTCGCGTTTGTTTGCTTGCCTGAACTCCAGAGCTTTGAAAGGCCTTAGTTTAAACCACTCGGCCACCCCAGCACCCTTATTTACATATTTATATAATACATATTTAAACAAGTCTCCATACAACACACAGATCCATGTCAGTGGGCAAACTTCGACCATCTTTAGGGTTTAATTCGTAAGAAATTTAATATATCATGAAAAGCAACGCCATTTAAGTGAAAACAAAAAACCACACATCAGTTGTCAACAGTTCTGCATCCAATGTTAACCTTAATGTAACAATTTAAAAATAAAGTCTTCCAAGTTAATCACACGCGTTAAAATCTTCTTTTTAAAAAAAAAATACATGTCATATACGTTATGATCAAGTAAACTGAATATGCTTAAGGCTTGGGTGAATAAATTTTGTCATTTTAGACCATTACCGTTCTTGTTGACTAAGAGTGCTGAGATGACTTCGATGGTATGCTTGCCTTGCCTACTTTGTGTTCAATCTCAATCAAGACTTCTTACTGACGTCCACACTGTTTCTGTTCGGTCGTGTTACGTATTTTTCCTACATTGTGTTACCTTGTGTTACCTTGTGTTACCGTGTGTTACCGTGTGTTACCTTGTGTTACCTTGTGTTAACCTTGTGTTACCTTGTGTTACCCTTTGTTACTTATTCCTTAAAACAATGCCCGGGCCTCAGTTGAAAAACTGTGTACAGGCACGCGTAGTGCAACTCCAAAGAATAAAAAAAAATGTCCACAGCTTTGACATCTTCCATCGGTAATCCCTGGCTTCTTTTCTCCAGATTTCTGAAGCATCGAATGGCTCTGGTCGTGGAGCGGGAAAAAGCCGGATATGATGAGTTCTATTTTAAGCACCCTAATTCCATATTTCACATCATTAAAGCCCTCAAACGGGATTACAGTTCGGCAGATAACTCACTTGGAAAGTATTATGGTAGGTCATTACAGTAGGTCATAACAGTAGGTAAGTAGTAATCCTCATTATATTACATGTGCACACGTTCGAATAGTTATATTTTCTTTTGGCCCCCACAAGTTTATCATTTAAGTATTACGACCCGTTACATTTTGAGTTGTGCAGGCCTGACCCAGATGGATAGAGGTCCTGACAGCGACACGTGGAGATTGTTTTACAGAGACCCCAGATTGACATTTTTCCAGACAATGACACGAGAAGAGAGTTTTAGAGAGACCCAGATTGACAGAAGTCCACACAGTGAGACGTGGAGAGTGTTTTACAGAGACCCAGATTGACAGCTGTCCAGACAATGACACGTGACCAGAGTTATAGAGAGACCCAGAGTGACATGAGAATTGGGGAAGAGTGAGATGGGATGTGGATTGCAGGGGTACAATTTTTCTTTTTTTAAAGTCCAAATGTTTTGAGCAGTTTCTTAGCAAACTAAATTTTTTTTTTTTATAAAATCTGTAGCTTGTCTTTATTCACAAACTAATTTTTTTTAAATGTTTGGCTTGTCTTTGACTCACCCACTGATTTCTTTGTGACTATAGACGAATTTAAAGAGTTTCTTATGGAGTCAGATAATGACATGTCGCAAGATTTTGACATCACTTCTACCTCGAGAGTATTGTTGGTTCTACAGGTAGATACGGTGATGTAGTCCTCTTAGGTTTTCTAATCATTTTTTTTTTTTAATTAGGAGCGTATTTTTGGTTACGTTTTAAAAATGAATTAACCATTAGAGGTCTAAGTGTTTGCTACATTTGATTGGATTCTGATTTTCTAGGATTTGAAATAGGCTGTCGAGGGAAAAAAAATGATTTCAAAACAACAAAATAAAAGTCTTGTGTTTATTTAAGACCTCACTTTGAAATTTCTGCTGTGTATGACAAGATTTGTGTCCAAGAAAAATAATGTACATAAAATAACTTATGTAGACATCTGAGGTGTTCAAGCTGCTATTAAATAGCATCTCTTACCTATTAAACAGTGGGGCAGAACTGAACATAACATCGTCTTGCACATTAAAGCATAGTTAAGATATTCGTTGTTTCTGCCCCCCTGTCCACCTCAAATACTCCGCTGCATACAAGGCAACCCCCTCTTGATGACCCTAAGATCTTAACAAACAATAAATAAGTTGACGAGTGTCCCGGCCCCTAAATTTGTCCGGCAATACCGATTCCAATCAGATGTTGCTAAGTTATAAAGTTAATAATGTGAGGCGTTGGAATAGGAACCACAACAACAATAATTTAATTTTATATAAGTTTAAATAATTTTTTTTTTAAAATCCAATTTACTTTGTCAAAAAATTTAGCAAACATTTTTTAATTTTAAATATTCCAAATCTCCTCTACTTATTCCATTGCACGCTGCTATTCTATTTCTCCAAGAGCATTTACGAACTGACAGCAGAAACCATCATGAAGGGAGACTATCTTGGATTTAAAGGGCCACCTCTGGAGCCATCAGATGTTATTGACATCGGAAAATACGCCTTACAGTGTATGTTTCATGTTTCATGTTTCAGGTCTCAGGTCTCATGTCTTATGTTTCATGTTTCATGCCTCATGTTTCATGTTTCATGCTTCATGTATCATGTCTCATGTCTCATGTTTCATGTCTCATGTTTCATGTCTCATGTCTCATGTCTCATGTCTCATGTTTCATGTCTCGTGTTTCATGTTTCATGTTTCAGGTCTCATGTTTCATTGATTCATTCACAAACACTGAAAGTAAATGTATCAATAGAAATAAATATTAATAATATCCCAAAGTTTAGTCGGGATTTATGTGTGAGCCAGTGCTTCTCAAAGCGGAGGTCGGGGAGACATGTGCCAACCAGTGCTTCTCAAAGTGGAGGTTGGCGAGACATATGTCAACCAGTGCTTCTCACAGTGGAGGTTGGCGAGACATGTGTCAACCAGTGCTTCTCAAAGTGGAGGTCTGAGAGACGGCTCAGTTGAAACCTTGTTTGTTATATTTATGACGTAGCGTTTAAATGATTAAAAAAATATTTAGTTAAAATTAATTTCAGTATTTATTTTAATTGCACTCATGTAAAGTGGATACCCTCAAGTCAGCAGTGCTGTGCAAGATCAAGTTTGTACCAATGATACTTTCTTTTCGTATTCTTCTTTGAACAGACGGCTTTCTCAAAGCTAGTTTGGACTGGTTCATTCTGGGTCTGGCGTTGAGAGTTCAGAACGAAAGCCAGCTACAACAATCAGAGGGCCACATCAAGGCGCTTATGGGACATGTCTTTTGGCAGGTGGGTGTAATAAAAGAAGTATGCTCGTATGAGGATGAATCGTTCTTGATAGAAACACATATATTTAAAAAAATATTATAATTTTTTTGTCAACAGAATAATGACAGCACAAAAGCGATGGATCTTTATAAAGAAGCACTTATTCTAGGTAATTTAAAGCTAATCCAAATCTTGGCCAGATAGTTTACACTCATGTTGTTGTCAGAGCCGTTCTTATGAGTTTGGGGGCCCTTAGCATGGAGCGTAGGTTGGGAGCCCCGGAAAGGGGGGGGGGTCCGGGGGTGGAGCTCCCTCGAGCTGAGGAGAAAACACCACCCACCACTGCGGCACCTCTATCAATATTTTCTCTTTCCCATTCCCACGGCCAAGCCCCGATTTCCTGTCTGCCACCCCCAAAGCTCCCCCCTGCTGCTTCCCCTTCCCCTGCCTCCGAATTCAACTCAGAATGATACATTTCAGGATGAGGAAGGTAACGTGAGTGACACAGAGGGCTGCAGTGCCAGTTAAAAAAAAAACCGGGGGATTGAGGGCGCCTCACGGGGGCCCCCCCTCACGTTCGGGGCCCTACGTGGATGCGTAGTCAGCGTATGCCCAAAGAACGGGCCTGTTTTTGTTTTCTGAACTTCATTAACCGATGTTGAACATTTATTCATGTTAAACTCAAGTCAAATCATGGACAAGTAGTGAGACGTTGACACTGAACTTAAACACACTTCCTTCACTGACGGTTTGAATTATTAGATCTTGCACAATGGACCTCAAAATTCTTTTGTTTTTTCTTTTATAAATTTAACCGATTTTGCTCCTCCTTTTAATGTATAAAGCATCGCCTCACTGAAACCACGTGATGAGTATATTAATTTTGTAAATCGTAAGTCTGGATCAAGGTCTCGAGCATGTCACCTGTAGATCTGAGGACAAACGAGCTGATGAGCTCACCACAGTTCTAACAGTTATTAAAAAGCTCAGTTAAGCCCTGTCGAAAGTCTGTCTGTTTCCTTATTGCTGTATTGATTGAATATATCTATAATGTACATCCGACCAGCGCAAAGCAAAATGTAATGCGGACCGTAATGCTTTATGGAAAAACTTTTGCGGGCCGTAATACTTTATGAAAAAACGTGTGCGGACCGAAAGAAAATAGAACAGGTGGAGGGGGGCAGCTATTAAGACCATAAAAAAAAAGAATATTTCGTTACTTCGCGGGCCGCAAAGTGGGTGAAGCCCTTTTGTACTTCAAACTTCTTCGTACATCTCTACTTGACCAACGAATTCATTTTTAAGAGAATGAAAAGACACAAGCGCATGCTATGAACATCATTCTTATCTTGTTGCATGTTTTATGAATCGCTTGACGCGTCAAGTGTGACGCGAGCTCATCTTAACATGGCCGCCGTCAGAGATGACACGGTCGCACCACACTTCGGTTGCATCAGTCCCAGAGCTAGAAAAGTGATTGAAACAGATCAGCCCAGAGATTGTTGCGTACCAGCAAAGCCAATCATGATTGCTCGATTGTTAGTGACACCGCTCTCTATCGTTCCGATGTGAACACATAATTTATGACTCGTGAAATGTTTCCTTTGTATGTATTCATCATAATGTTGCATCAAAGGGTCGATTTGTTACAGAAAAAAATATGACCTTTTATGACCCTCTTCCCCCCCCTTGTCACACTCAAACCCCCACCCCCGCCCCCACTTTAGTGTCACGTCACACCTAAAACAAAATCAAAACACACATACAATTTTCATAACTAAACTAAGATTTTATTTTATTCTTTAACTTTTTCCCATATTGGATTAAGATGTGGTATTATTAGAAAACTGTGACATCAAACGCAAAACAACGAAGTCCTCCCCGAGACGAATGTAAATCGGCCACAACAGTTTTTGCGTCATTTTTTGACATGCGCAGAAACTGAGTTTCGAGGTACCGGTATAATACCCCCAGGCGATTTCTGGCTCTTGTTCTGGTGATGTTCGTTGCTTCAGCCATATACTGGCATCTGTGCAACAGTTGGGGAGCGATGTCGCTATTCTAACAGCTCCTAGCAGATGCCTGGGCAGCCTTGAAGCTTTCGACCGATGTCGAGTCCACAGCGGCATTGTCCGAGCGGTTCCAAGCCATTATTGTGCGTGGCAAGAACGATTGTTTCTACTGCACTGTGTTGCACCGAGGCACAGTGAAGCATTTGTCATTGTTTCGGGTGTAATTGTTTATGGAGTTGTCAGTGATCAAATCAGTGTTCAGGGAGCGTCTGGCTCTGATCAATCGACCCGGCTTCTTTGGGGTGAGGTACGTGCCGGCCGGGATTGCCGGCACCAGCCCCATGACCACTTTATACAAGTATATCAAGCGGAGCTCCTCTCGTCTGTCTTTTAAGGACGGGATGTCAAATCTTTTTAAGAGGCCAGCGACGAAGCCAGGAGTGGTGGATTTGTAGTCACGTGGGACGATGCGCACCGCGTTACGTTGGATTCGCTCCATCTTGTCCACGTCTTGCTTTAGGTGTGGGTCCCAGATGATCGCACCATATTCCAGTAGTGGACAGGAGATGGCGAGATAAGCATTTTGTTTGCAGGAAGTTGGACAGTGGCACATATTTCTTCGAATGAAACCTAGGGTGGCGTTGGCTTTTTTTTTTTTTTTTTTTTTTTTTGGTTTGTCTTTTTTTGTTTTTTTTTTTTTTTTTTTTTTTTTTGAGAAGAGAATTCCAAGGTATGGATTATTGGGTACTTCTTGGAGGATTGTCTCGTTTAGTGAGTACATATAGGTTTATGGTTTCCTTCTTGAGATGCTCATTGTGTAGCGTTTGGTTCCATTCAATTTCATTCCCCATTTGTTCGCCCATTCATAAGGCACTTATTTTTCGAACTCAAATTAATATTTTTTTTTAATTAATTGAAAAAAATATTTTCCAAAATGAGAAAATTTAAGATTTAAATTTTAAAATTTGTGTACCCTCCCACCGCTTCCCCCACCCCTCTAAGCGTGACGTAATTTACGAACGCTCCCTTACCTTCTCTATCTAGTTGGTCTCTTGTATGAAATAATCACATACTATTACATTCACCATCTCTAACTAAGTTTTCTCTTGTACGTATTCATAAACATATAATGTTGCATGAACATTCTCTTACAATGTTTGTTTTCTCTTGTAACCTACAAATAAACTGTTAAGAGGGTGAGTCAGAGAGGGATTAGAAAAAAAAAATAGAGGAACATTTTGTTGATAATGATGACCACTTTTTTTATAATATTAATACACGTTTATCGGCTAATTACATGTTTTGTTGTTTTTTTTTCAATATATTATTATGTGGACCCAAGAATAATTTATTGATCATTCTGGCTCCTGGTTTGAATTCAGAGTTTGCCTCATCTTAGATGATTTCCCCTCCAAGGCTAACGAGTCCCATCCACCGGCTGGAGGGGCCCATCGGGATGTTGGCTTTGTTGGGGGGGGGGGGCGATGGGGTGTGTGGGTTTGTGGGGGGGGGGGGGGAATTGAACTCTAGACCACCAGCTATTTGGAATGAGTTAGGTCTAACTGCTCGACCACTCGCTTTGATGTGTGTGACGCCCCACCCACCCACCCTACCCTGACCCCCACCACCTAAACCAAAATATTAATACATTTTTAATAAGAAAAAATCCGGAAAAAGTGTAGTTTTTTTTTACTATACTTTTTACCCAGTAAACACACGTTCCTTGTTTCTGTGTAAAATTGTATCTCCTGTTAGTAACCCAGTGTCCCAATTACATAAATAGAACCTTTACTTAAGTTTTCAAGATATTTTGAAACGATTAGCTCGTCTCACTTTGTATATCTCAGAATTAGATGGAGCTGGTCAGCTGAGGCTCACTGCAACCCCATTAGGCTGGTCAGCCGAGACTCACCCCACACTCCAATGGAGCTGGTCAGCTGAGGCTGACCCCAGCCAACAAAGGAGCTGGTCAGCTGAGGCTCACACCAGCCCACAGTGGACTGGTCAGCTGAGGCTCACCCCAGACCCCAGTGTAGCTGGTCAGCTGAAGCTCACCCCGGACCCCATTGGAGCTGGTCAGCCGAGGCTCACCCCAGACACCATTGGAGCCGGTCAGCTGAGGCTCAGCCCAGACCACAGTGGAGCTTGTCAGCTGAGGCCCACCCCAGCCCACATTGGAGCTGGTCAGCTGAGGCTCACCCCAGACCCCAGTGGAGTTGGTCAGCTGAATCTCATCCCAGCCCCAATAGAGCTGGTCAGCTGAAGCTCACCCCAGATTGGTTGATTGATTTGATCATTTGATATTTGTATAGCGCTGATATCCATGCTACTTTAACATGCTCACTGCGCTCTGGTTTTCTTAAATCTATTTAAACAGAAACGTTTTTAAATGTTTCTTAAATGATTTTTATCATTTCAATTTCCCTCCAAGTTTGAGGCAAACTGTTCCATAATTTTGGCGCTATTGCATCAAAAGAGAGCACTCCGTAAGACTTTGTTCTGTGTTCATCCACACTGAGAATTTTCAGTAAGGACTTTGTTGAAGACCGTAGGTTCTTTCAGGATACATGTTTATTAATCAGTTCTTTGAGATATTTCGGTGCTGAGGCATCTCTGCATCTGTACGCCAGGGACAGAATTTTTTAGTTATTGCGCTCACTCACAGGTACCCAATGGACATCTCTTAGAACCGGGGGTGATGTGGTCAGATTTCATTATCCGCGATACAATGCGTGCTGCAGTATGTTGTAACTTCTGGAGTCTCTGAATTCGGTTCTGAGGTAAACCCCACAAACAACTGTTCCAGTAATCTAATCTTGACTGGATTAGAGTCACCGGCACAGCATTGGCTGTTCTCCTATTGAGCTGAGGGCGCAGCTAACCCAGGGCTCGCAGATCACAGAAGCATGCATTGAACACAGAACTGATATAGGGAGACATTCTAAGTTTACTGTCAACATGTAAGCCAAGGCCTCAAGAGAGCTGTTCAGCTGACGCTCACCCCAGACACCATTGGAGCTGTTCAGCTGACGCTAACCCCAGACATCATTGAAGCTGTTCAGCTGACGCTCACCCCAGACACCATTGGAGCTGTTCAGCTGACGCTCACCCCAGACCAAAAACTTCAACTCTCGTTGCTACAAATCATGATGGACTTTGGGCAATATTTTGGGAAATATTTTGGGCAATATTTTGGGGCAGTATTTTGGGGCAATATTTTGGGCAATATTTTGGGCAGTATCTTGGGGCAGTATCTTGGGGCAGTATTTTGGGGCAATATTTTGGGCAATATTTTGGGAAATATTTTGGGAAATATTTTGGGCAATATTTTGGGAAATATTTTGGGCAATATTTTGGGCAATATTTTGGGCAATATTTTGGGCAATATTTTGGGGCAGTATTTTGGGGCAATATTTTGGGCAATATTTTGGGCAATATTTTGGGGCAGTATTTTGGGGCAATATTTTGGGCAATATTTTGGGCAATATTTTGGGCAATATTTTGGGCAATATTTTGGGAAATATTTTGGGCAATATTTTGGGAAATATTTTGGGAAATATTTTGGGCAATATTTTGGGCAGTATCTTGGGGCAGTATTTTGGAGCAATATTTTGGGCAATATTTTGGGCAGTATTTTGGGCAATATTTTGTGGGATATTTGAGGGGGGGTTTTGTTTTTTAAAAAAAATATAAGTCTTTTAAGCTAAAAAAAAAATATTCGGTAAGTATTATCAACCAAAACAAACAAAGATCATAAATCGCTCTAATCCTTTTATTTTCAGACCATAAATCGCTCTAATCCTTTTATTTTAAGACCATAAATCGCTCTAATCCTTTTATTTTAAGATCATAAATCGCTCTAATCCTTTTATTTTAAGATCATAAATCGCTCTAATCCTTTTATTTTAAGACCATAAATCGCTCTAATCCTTTTATTTAAGACCATAAATCGCTTTAATCCTTTTATTTTAAGACCATAAATCGCTCTAATCATTTTATTTTATGACCATAAATCGCTCTAATCCTTTTATTTTAAGATCATAAATCCCTCTAATCATTTTATTTTATGACCATAAATCGCTCTAATCCTTTTATTTAAAGATCATAAATCGCTCTAATCCTTTTATTTTAAGACCATAAATCGCTCTAATCCTTTTATTTTAAGATCATAAATCGCTCTAATCCTTTTATTTTAAGATCATAAATCGCTCTAATCCTTTTATTTTAAGACCATAAATCGCTCTAATCCTTTTATTTAAGACCATAAATCGCTTTAATCCTTTTATTTTAAGACCATAAATCGCTCTAATCATTTTATTTTATGACCATAAATCGCTCTAATCCTTTTATTTTAAGATCATAAATCCCTCTAATCATTTTATTTTATGACCATAAATCGCTCTAATCCTTTTATTTAAAGATCATAAATCGCTCTAATCCTTTTATTTTAAGACCATAAATCGCTCTAATCCTTTTATTTTAAGATCATAAATCCCTCTAATCCTTTATTTTATGACCATAAATCGCTCTAATCCTTTTATTTTAAGATCATAAATCGCTCTAATCCTTTTATTTTAAGACCATAAATCGCTCTAATCCTTTTATTTTAAGATCATAAATCCCTCTAAACCTTTTATTTTAAGACCATAAATCGCTCTAATCCTTTTATTTTAAGACCATAACTCGCTCTAATCCTTTTATTTAAAGACCATAACTCGCTCTAATCCTTTTATTTTAAGACCATAACTTGCTCTAATCCTTTTATTTTAAGACCATAATCGCTCTAATCCTTTTATTTTAAGACCATAAATTGCTCTAATCCTTTTATTTTTAAGACCATAACTCGCACTAATCCTTCTATTTTAAGACCATAAATCGCTCTAATCCTTTTATTTTAAGACCATAAATCGCTCTAATCCTTTTATTTTAAGATCATAAATCGCTCTAATCCTTTTATTTTAAGACCATAAATCGCTCAAATTCATTTATTTTAAGGCCATAAATCGCTTTAATCCTTTTATTTTAAGACCTAAATCGCTCTAATCCATTTATTTTAAGACCATAAATCGCTCTAATCCTTTTATTTTAAGACCATAAATCGCTCTAATCATTTTATTTAAGACCATAAATCGCTCTAATCCTTTTATTTTAAGATCATAAATCCCTCTAATCATTTTATTTTATGACCATAAATCGCTCTAATCCTTTTATTTTAAGATCATAAATCCCTCTAATCATTTTATTTTATGACCATAAATCGCTCTAATCCTTTTATTTTAAGATCATAAATCGCTCTAATCCTTTTATTTTAAGACCCTAAATCGCTCTAATCCTTTTATTTAAGATCATAAATCCCTCTAATCCTTTTATTTTATGACCATAAATCGCTCTAATCCTTTTATTTTAAGATGAAAAATCGCTCTAATCCTTTTATTTTAAGATCATAAATCGCTCTAATCCTTTTATTTTAAGATCATAAATCCCTCTAAACCTTTTATTTTAAGACCATAAATCGCTCTAATATTTTTATTTTAAGACCATAAATCGCTCTAATCCTTTTATTTTAAGACCATAAATCGCTCTAATCCTTTTATTTTGAGACCATAAATCGCTCAAATTCATTTATTTTAAGGATATAAATCGCTCTAATCCTTTTATTTAAGACCATAAATCGCTCTAATCCTTTTATTTTAAGACCATAAATCGCTCTAATCCTTTTATTTTGAGACCATAAATCGCTCAAATTCATTTATTTTAAGACCATAAATCGCTCTAATCCTTTTATTTAAGACCATAAATCGCTCTAATCCTTTTATTTTAAGACCATAAATCGCTCTAATCCATTTATTTTAAGACCATAAATCGCTCTAATCCTTTTATTTTAAGACCTAAATCGCTCTAATCCTTTTATTTAAGACCATAAATCGCTCTAATCCTTTTATTTTAAGACCATAAATCGCTCTAATCCTTTTATTTTAAGACCATAAATCGCTCTAATCCTTTTATTTTAAGACCATAAATCGATCTAATCCTTTTATTTTCTCAAAGATCCCCGGGACACCGAAGTTGTTGTGCTCGGCAGGAACATCAAGAACAAAAACATCACGGACATGGAAAGCAATAAACTTTATTGGAAACAATTGGAATTGATCAAGCCTCTTTGTGCCCTGGGGCCTGGACTACACACTGGTGTAAGTGAAACTAACCAACACACATATTCTGGATTACACACTGGTTTAAGTGAAACTAACCAACACACATATTCTGGACTAAACAGTGGTGTAAGTGAAACTAACTAAACTGATACAAACTAACATGTGGGGGCGGGGAAATCAATCAGCCTTGATTCTGTCACGAACACACCAAGATTGACCTGGTGTTCCCTGTCACGATCACACCAAGATTGACCTGGTGTTCACTGTCACGAACACACCAAGATTGACCTGGTGTTCCCTGTCACGATCACACCAAGATTGACCTGGTGTTCCCTGTCACGATCACACCAAGATTGACCTGGTGTTCACAGTCACGAACACACCAAGATTGACCTGGTGTTCCCTGTCACGATCACACCAAGATTGACCTGGTGTTCACTGTCACGAACACACCAAGATTGACCTGGTGTTCACTGTCACGAACACACCAAGATTGACCTGGTGTTCACTGTCACGAACACACCAAGATTGACCTGGTGTTCACAGTTGTTTTAAAGAACACGTTCAACAAAGTAATAATAGAAAAGAAAGACAAAACAGTTATGTCATAAAAGATTACAGTGACGCAACAATGAACAATTGTATTAGATTAAGATGCTTTACAATGCCTATACCTCAAATAGCAAGATTGGCCAATTGTATGAGAATGGCTGATCAAGATGAACACGAGACAGAATGACTTATCAAGATAATCATGACTTAGAAGATCTTATTTAGATTTCAGAATGGATGTAGATTTTTTAATACACTGCTACCAGATAATAGTTCATAAATTACTTGACTTTGAGACGATACTGCTACCAGATCACAGATCTATCTTGAATTCTCGATGTCCCACGTTTAAACTTTTGGAACTACGCATTGACTCCCATTAGTTCAATCACAGTTCAATCACAACGGTTCTCATTAATGGCTTTTTCCTCAAATCTTTGTTTTGGCTTAACTGCATAACTTCAAGTGTTCATATTTCTCGGGTTTGTTTTGTAGATTTCTCATTCCTTACTCGATTCACGATTACAGTTTTGAAGTATGCCCTGTTTTCTCTTGACTGCAGGATCCCAAGAGCCCAAAGAATTTCTGCAGGTACCGAGAAGCCTTGCTGCCCTACTACCGTTACAAGGAAGAGATCCTGTCGTTGGTGCCTTTAATTTCCGTGGTCTACAACTTCACCACAGACGGCGAGGCTAAAGCGCTGAAAGAATTTGTTAAAGAGAAGGTATTGGCAACAGGAGAGCTGCTGGGTAGATTACTGCTTTCACATAGGGATTCTCCACAGCTAGTTTATATAGGAATGATTGTAGTATACAATTATGTATAAATATGAGGTAAGTGAAAGCTTCGGCTAAGACCGGTAGGGACAACGAACATGTTGGCTAAAAGTCTTATTTTTAGCAAATTAAAGACTCCAAGTAGAAAATTAAGCTAAACAGCAGATCTGAAACTCACTTTGAGAAAGGTACCAGACATTGGTGAAAAGTCACATAAAAAGGTAAGGCTACAGGTAAAGTTTATGTTTAGAGGCCGTCCATAAAGTATGTCATGCTGAGTACAGCCGGAAGTCTCTGTACCTGCAACCGTACCCATCCCTGGTCGTCTTGACTGGATATGGTGGGCCTGCTCAAGAGACTGAGGTTGACGATTGCGCAACTCTTCCTCACTTTAAACAAAAGTCACCCGCGCAAGTCATCAGTCACCAGAAGACTCTTTCGATGGTCCTCTTCGACCTCGACGGACGAACAACAGCAATGTCATGCTATTTTTTTTTAAAAAAATTAGCCCCCCCCCCTCCCGGTCACAAACTAAATAATTGTTTAATAAATCTTTATAAACGAATTGAAAATTAATCTAATACACACATCACCATTAAACTAGTACAGAAGACTCTTTCGATGGTCCTCTTCGACCTCGACGGACGAACAACAGCAATGTCATGCTATTTTTTTTTAAAAAAATTAGCCCCCCCCCCCTCCCGGTCACAAACTAAATAATTGTTTAATAAATCTTTATAAACGAATTGAAAATTAATCTAATACACACATCACCATTAAACTAGTTCATTTATAACATCTGTCACATTACATCCATGACAACAAACATTTCAACATGACTCTAAATTTCATGTTTTTTTACGCATGATTAAAAAATAATCGTATTATTATAAAATGCATAAAGATTAATTTATTATTTTGTAGATTAAATAGTAGTGCTATTAAACATAACACAACATAGACATGAAGACATTAGATGTAATATTTTCTTTCATTTTTCTGAAATAGTTGGTGAAAGAAATCTGTGGTGGGAAAGTGTGTGGGTCATTAGGATAGTAATATATTTCAGAGACGAGGAAAATAAATGTGCTGTTGCAAGCTTGAGGGTCGGGTGGGGGGGGGGGGGACCTATTTGGGATTTTTATAACTTATAAAGTGCGTCACTTGTAAGTAGAGACCGACCGAATTTCGGCCTCGGCCGAAAGTCATTCTTAAACTTTCAGCCTATTTTCGGCTTTGGCCGAAATCAGAAAACCACTTTCGGTCGGTCTCTTCTTAAAAGCATATTTTGTCAAATTTTCCGCCCCATTCCCCCAATGGTCGGTATTACATTTTTTTGTAAAAAAGGATTTATATGAAAAAAACAACTTGTTTTTAGGTGTTGTTAAACTATTTGTAAGCATCTCCAAATGAAAAACGTGAAAATGGATAATCTCCGACTCCAGGAGATCCCTATGGCCCGAAATGCATTTTTTTCCCACTTTACACATTCTCAGTCACAGATCTATAATACATCACAATTCCTTGATAATTACAGTAATCTCACCACTTCTATAACACACTACATTCAATTATTACGGTAAGCATTTGTTTTGACACAGTCGTACCTAACGTTGATTTCAGATGGAGCCAGCGAGTGTTGGAAATGGTATGATTTTATTGACCAGGACTGCTGTCATGTACGTAGACGGTTCATGCACTTAACCTGGCATCACGGGTTTATTAAAATAACTACTTTTTGAATTTTTTTTAAATGCCCTTTCTTTATAGTTAGTAGAAGCTTTTATTTAATCACTCCAATATTTTCAATATCTGCATAGAAACATTTTCCAGTAGTCTTTCTGTGATTCCTTTATTGTTTTTTTACACTTTGGTCAGGGCCTTTGTGAAAGACAAAGATGAGCCCGTTGTGAATGTACCTTTGGAGAAAAGGCTTGAGCTTCTCACCGGGTTGGAGTCGAGAAAGTCCCACTCGACTCCTGAGGCCACGCAGGTAAGTCTGAACTTAAACATTTCTATGATACTATTGATGGACCACATTCTTCTTGCTGTTCTTTTAGATTGAAATTGTCAATGCATTTCCTTTACTTTTTTTGTTTTACATTTTCTTTATTCTTTGTGTGAACTATCCACAGGCGAAGGCATCCCGCCGACACGCTCGCTGTGTCCATTTTGTCTGGGTTTCCCGTAGCTTGTTTTACATATTTCCCTGCAGCTTATCCACCTTCATGTTGTTGGATGCATGCATAGATTTCACCTTCCTTAAGTTGACAGTCATGGTTTGGGAGTATAACCCTGTGGTGGAGATGAAACCCAGGTTTCAAAACCAATCGGTAGACCAACAGATCGAGTTGCTGTAGTAGGAAGCAGGGACATCATTTGGGTAGGGCAGGGTGGGGCATTTGCTAATTTTATTTAAATTGCAACCTACTGTGGCGTTTCCAATAATAAACAACTTAACAAGCCGACCAAGATTAGTTTTGGCCTCCCTCTGAAAAATCCCTGAAGTGACGCCCCAGATCGGAAGGTTTATAGCAAAAGTCGGTTAATTTTTAGATTAACTTAGTTCAAATCTTACAAAATTTAAATTTTCTGCGTCTCTGAACCTAGCCTAGTCACACAAGGTCTCTAACTTACTCAAACAATGTCGTAGCCTTGTCACATAAGGTATCCAACTCGATCACACCATGTCCTAGCCTAGTCACACAATGTATCTAACTCATTCACACCATGTACTAGCCTAGTCACACAAGGTCTCTAACTCACTCAAACAATGTCCTAGCATTGTCACACAAGGAATCCAAAGCAAACACACCGTGTGCTAGCCTAGTCACACAATGTATCTAACTCATCCACACCATGTCCTAGCCTAGTCACACATGGTATCTAACTCAATCGCACCGTGTCTTAGCCTAGTCACACAAGGTATCTAGCTCAATCACACCATGACCTAGCCTAGCCAGATAAGGTATCTAACTCAATCACACAATGTCCTAACCTAGTCACACAAAGTATCCAACTGAATAACACTGTGTCCTAGCCTAGTCACACACGGTATCTAGCTGAATCACACCGTGTCCTAGCCTAGTCACACACGGTATCTAACTCAATCACACAATGTCCTAGCATAGTCACACAAGGTATCTAACTCAATCACACAATGTCCTAGCCTAGTCAGTCAAGGTATCTAACTCAATCACACAATGTCCTAGCCTAGTCAGACAAGGTATCTAACTCAATCACACCGTGTCCTAGTCTAGTCACACAAGGTATCTAGCTCAATCAAGCAATGTCCTAACCTAGTCACACAAGGTCAATAACTCAATCATACAATATCCTAGCCTAGCCACACAAGGTCTTTCACCATTTAAAAACAGATATCTAACTAAATTAAAATCGAAAATTCTTACAGCAGTTCAATATCCTCCCCTATGGCAGTGGCGCGAGTTGAATCAAGACAATTGTACTTCGTTAATCAAATCAAAATCTCAATTATTAAGTAGGCGAATAATGAAACATTGTTTTTAAAGTTATTATTTTATTCAGCGCCACCTTTTTTTTTCCATTTTATCCACCTCAGCCTAGTTTCTCGTAACATTATTTAAATCATATGAGAAACTATTCTTTACTATTCTAAATCAATATGAGATTATATTCTTTATTACGCCAAATCAGTGGCGTTTAAAAAAAATGTACATAACCCTTTCTAGCGCACAAATAAATACATATTTGTAACCAAGCAGCATGTTTGTTTTTTTACGTTATAACAATTAAAACAACAGACATCTAAAGTATTTCTCCTGCGTAGAAATCAGCCGTAAATGAACTCCTTTAATGAGAATAATGACCTACTCGAAATATTGGCCTTTGTTGTCATTTCTGTTCACCAGGTCATCAACTATGGATTCGGGGGCCATTACTTGGCCCATATCGACGCACCAGAGGTATGGAAATAGTTTTGATTATTGGGACATTTCTCAGTCCTTATTATATCCATTATTATTGCCTCCGGTTATATGTCGTAATATCTAACCACTTACAAAACAAAATATTAAAGAAGCTTTTCGCCAATCTCTGCGTCTTCCTGCAGGGACCTGCAATTAATCTGGCGTTTTCCAAAGATAAAGATACAGACCGTCAGCGTTTTATTCTTAAAAAGCTGACATAACTCTTCATGACATTCCTTTTCATCTGAAGTTCTGACCCTTCAATAAATTCTTTTCCATGATCGGATTATTTTTCTTTGCAGTAATATTCAGCTGGTAGATTCAAGAAGTAGTCACAACACATGGGGGGGGGGGCTTATTATTATTATTATTATTATCAATATGCTTTTTATGACTTTACCATCTTTAGTATGTGTATTACAAAAATCAGTTGACCATAACTATCTCAGTACCATCAGCATTAATGTACCCATAAATATTGCTACGCCAAAAGAACTGGAATGTGGTATACAACCTTGTGCCAAAATGGCATGGATACCGGCGCGATATAAATATCAAATCAATCAATCAATCGATCAATCGATCCCGCTCAGACAAAGTTTAACAGATTGTAATGATAAAAACGCCACTAACGAAGACAAACAAAATGATTTGACTTTCAGCCGTCTGAAAAGGTTGTAGTGGAAAGCTTTGGCTGTAGAAACTGTACAAGGGTGTTCACCTGCATCGTCTATGTAAGTGTTGCCATATTACATGTTCACCTGCATCGTCTATGTAAGTGTTGCTATATTTCGTGTTTACCCGCCCCGTCTATGTAAGTGTTGTTATATTATAGGTTTACCTGCATCATCTATGTAAGTGTTGTTATATTACATGTTCACCTGCATCGTCCATGTAAGTGTTGTTATATTACATGTTCTCCTGCATCGTCTATGTAAGTGTTGTTATATTACATGTTTACCTGCCCCGTCTATGTAAGTGTTAGTATGTTATAGGTTTACCTGTCTAGTTGATGGCAACTTAATAGTGGAAGAAGACAATTAAGCGGACGTTTCGCCGAAATGCCTTCCTTTTCAGCGTGATATACAATAAAATAAACAACACATACATTTAAAAAAAAAATCTATCAGAAACGGAAGAGCTCTTTGTCGTTGTTACAAACGGAAGAGCTCTTTGTTGTTGTTAGAAACGGAAGAGCTCTTTGTTGTTGTTAGAAACGGAAGTTGATTTTTTTAAGAAAACGTACGTCCCATATTATTCTGTGGTGCAAACTATCATGGTAAGAGAAAAACGACATTATTCATTAGAAATTGTTAAAAGCAAGAACGGAGCATAGAAATGGTGGGAAGTAAAGGATCACGAGTAAGTGAATATTTGATTAATTTCCTATGGTGATATGTTGCCGAAACTCTCAATTAACTTGTTTTCATACTTTGCTGTCGCTGGTGTATTGGTGCAAGAAATCGGAACCGTGGTGGAAACATCTGATGTATGCTTATGTTCGACTCCTTTGAAATGTAAACATGTAGATGCTGGTCGGTGATGCAGCAAAGTTCATTACCCTACCGAAACATGGCTCCTGGCGAGTTGTCTCAATTTGTATAGAGACGGCCCACAGAGATGTCATTTCGCCTTTTTGTGAAAAAAAATGTCATTTACTTTTGTGTGTGGTCATTTCTTTCCTCACTCCCCCCTCTCTCTCTCTCTCTCTCTCTCTCTCTCTCTCTCTCTCTCTCTCTGTCTCTCTCTCACACACACATACTAATCCCTTCGTCGGTGGTTCAGCATTCCTCATGAAATTGGGTCTATACACATTAAAAAACTGGCTGAAATTTTCCTGATTTAAACCACATTTCTTGTTTTCTTTCAATAGCTGAATGACGTTGAGAAGGGCGGTGCCACTGTATTTCCTAACCTCAACGTTTCTATTTCCCCAGTCAAGGTAGGAAATTTCATTCGTGTGTTTACATTCGTACAGTATTATTTTTTTTGAAATGTTCTTTTATAAAGGCTTAAATTTCTTTAATGTCATTGTCAGCAAACTCTTTTACAGATCCAATACTAGGTTGTTATTATTTTTTTTAAAACAGTGGTGGTTTGTTGTCATAACTAGAACAGTATTTCTTCAGACCCCCAAATTCCCATGAAACATTTCGATAATCTCCACCGCCGATTCCATCGTTGTAACGATAGACGGAGAAATCTCTTAAAGTAACTGAGAGTTTCCAATGATGAATGCGTGGAGAAAAAAAAATAAAACTGAGATGACGTCATCAACTATTCTGAAATTTCGGAATTTGAATTGTTTCGGTATTTTCTTTTTGTTTTTAAATATATTTCCTACTGCTAACATTTTACAGTAAAATAACCACAATTAAACTGTGTTGCCTATTAATACTATCATAGAAACCCAAATGAGTTTTTTTTAAAGCAAAGCATTTTTTAATGTAAAAAAAGTATATAATCTTCTATTACAATTATCAAAGTAAGCTTAATTAAATAAAATAACTTGTTTGAGGCAAATGTCAGACATCTTATTATGAAGCGTTCGATCACCATCATCAAATGTTTGCAAAATGTGGACCTCTGGTGTCTGAAGGTATTGTCTGATTGTAATCAGATTCTGATACTTTGTCCCGGCTATGTGAAAGACTCTTATCCTGTAGCAGGATCCACCTCAATCTTTACTATTCTAAATGTTTGCCGGGGAAAGATTTTACAGGTAAACATTTGTTTACATTTGGTGACAAGTTCATCGAAAGTTCACCAAAAGATAATCACTGCAGTTAATGAAAAGTTTACCAAAAGATGGGCGCTCTGCATTTAATGTAAAATTCACCAAAAGATGAGCTCACTGCTGTTAATGAAAATTTGCAAATCATTTGAAAACGAATAAATGTTGACGTTGACACGATTTTCTATAACCTTTAGATTGAACACGTTGCGCATGCAGTGGACAAGAAAGACCATGATACCTTGTAGTGCTATGAATTAGTTTTTATGTTAGGATTTTCTCGTTATACAATTATTTTAATATTTGACGCAACAAGAATACCTTATGGGCCCACCAGGTATAATGAAAGCATTCCCCAAGAATGCCCTTCTACGACGCCCCCATCCCACCCCGACTGATCGGTAAGCCATTTTTGACTCAGCAGGCACTAAGTAGAGACTAGGCAGACACTAAGCAGAAAATAAGCAGATCCTAGGCAGACGCGAAGTAGAGACTAGGCAGGTACTAAGCAGACACTAGGCAGACACTAGGCAGAGAAAAGGCAGACACTAGGCAGACACAAAGTAAAGACATGGCAGACACTAGGCAGGCAAGAAGTAGAGACAATGCAGACTCTAGGCAGACAGACAATACAGACACTAAGTAGAGACAGTGCAGACTCTAGGCAGACAGACAATACAGACACTAAGTAGAGACAGTGCAGACACTAGGCAGACAAAAAGTGGAGACAATGCAGACACTAGGCAGACACTAGGCAGAGAAAAGGCAGACACTAGGCAGACACTAAGTAAAGATATGGCAGACACTAGGCAGGCAAGAAGTAGAGACAATGCAGACACTAAGCAGACAGACAATACAGACACTAAGTAGAGACAGTGCAGACACTAGGCAGACAAAAAGTGGAGACAATGCAGACACTAGGCAGACACAAGTAGAGACAAGGCAGACACTAGGCAGAAAATGTTACGAAATAAATCAAACATTGTACAAAAATGGACGATCTTTCAAATAATCTTGTTTTAAACCACAAGCTTATTTCCTTGAATTATTTTTTTAGAATTAGGTTTTTTCTAGAACATGGCCCTGGCGTGCTAAAACAATTATTTCCTTGTAATGAATGTCTTAAACTCTCTCTACTCCAGAACATGGCTCTGATGTGGTACACCATTTATTTCCTTGTAATGAATGTCTTAAACTCTCTCTACTCCAGAACATGGCTCTGATGTAGTACACCATTTATTTCCTTGTAATGAATGTCTTAAACTCTCTCTACTCCAGAAAATGGCTCTGATGTAGTACACCATTTATTTCCTTGTAAAGAATGTCTTAAATTCTCTCTACTCCAGAACATGGCTCTGATGTAGTACACCATTTATTTCCTTGTAATGAATGTCTTAAACTATCTCTACTCCAGAAAATGGCTCTGATGTAGTACACCATTTATTTCCTTGTAATGAATGTCTTAACATCTCTCTACTCCAGAACATGGCTCTGATGTAGTACACCATTTATTTCCTTGTAATGAATGTCTTAAATTCTATCTACTCCAGAAAATGGCTCTGATGTAGTACACCATTTATTTCCTTGTAATGAATGTCTTCAATTCTCTCTACTCCAGAACATGGCTCTGATGTAGTACACCATTTATTTCCTTGTAATGAATGTCTTAAACTCTCTCTACTCCAGAACATTGCTCTGATGTAGTACACCATTTATTTCCTTGTAATGAATGTCTTAACCTCTCTCTCTACTCCAGAACATGGCTCTGATGTGGTACAACATAAATCCTGCCGGAGAAATAGAAAGAGACTCGTTGCATGCCGGCTGCCCAGTCGCGGTGGGCCATAAATGGAGTGAGTAAAGAGGCTTTCAACATTACAGCGATAGCCATCCAATCATATTCACACTTTATGTTAGCCATCATACAACATTACAGCGATAGCCATCCAATCATATTCACACTTTATGTTAGCCATCATACAACATTAAATGAAAAATACAATACAGTAACTCAATTCATTTATATGCATGGCAAGCATATGATAAATAGAGTTTGTATTAAAAGTTAAGTAATGAACATATCTCTTCATTATTTATTTTAATCTTGCATGAAAATGAAGAAAATTATATATAATCGCCATTACGCAAACATTGAAACATTTAAAGTTTTATTTAATGTAATTTATAATTTAAAAAAAAAATCATTTTAAACCAATAAAACAAATTATTAAATACAATATTTAATTATTAATTTTTAATTTTTAAAAAGAAGTTAAAAAATAAATAACCCACCCACAAAATCTACGGTACTTTAAAGTACCATTTCTCTATAGTCGGACTGCAGAGAGTTAATATCAATTATTTTACGGCACACAAAATTAATGACATGAGTAAAAAATGTATCTTTAACATATATCTTAATGTGGAGATGGCTCATTAGAAATGAACAATAATATTTTGTGATTTAAGGAGTGGGAGGCTGGGGGGTGGGGGGGGAGGGGAGACGATTTTTGTTTTAGCTGAGAACTAAATGGTTGTAGTTTATGAACGTAATGAAATAAAGTGAAGTCATTCTGCAAGGAAACGTTAGGAAATGTAATCCACAAAAAGGTCATGTTGCACATACACAACTCAATCTGGACACCAAGTACAGATGAGAAAACTTGATTCATGATTTGTCATTATGATATTTTTAAACAAAAAAAAAACATATATCTTTTATCTTACTGATTTCAGCCCTACCCCCCACCCACCTCCCCATTTTTCCACAAATCTAATATCTCCACTTGCAGTTGCAAACAAATGGATTTGGACCCCTGGGTCTCTGCACCGTAGATGTGGCCTGTCTGTGAATGCCACCAACTTTGAGATGGAAGGAGAGATGAAAAGAGGTTACAGGTGAATGACCCGTGTTCAGAATTCATTGGGCCGGTTTAAAGTCATCTATCTTGACATTGTCCAGATGTTATCATCCAATCATGGTTTAATAGGATTCACCTCGTGATCAAATAAACCATTGGATTGATTGATTGGTGTCTGTTCTTACTGATGCACTTAATAATTGTTGTTATTGTTGCTGTTGTTTGTGTGGCTTTTTTTTTTATTGTTGCTGTTGCTATTTTTGCAGTTGTTAGTGTTGCTGTTGTTAGTTTTATCGTTGCTGTTGTTATTGTTGATGTAGTTAGTTTTGATATCGTTGGTGTTGATTTTTTTAGTGTTTATGTTGTTAATGATGATGTTGTAACTTCTGCTGTTGTTATGGTTGCTATTGTAAATGTGAATGCTTTTATTGTTGATGCTGTTTATTATCCCATTTTAAGTCTGTATATGTATAAATTCTTAACACTAATACTACATACAAGTTTTAAATACGGCATTACTTCATACGCCTACACCTAGCAGCATACCCTGCATGACACCATCATGCTTTAAACTACACCCTACCATAGCACGAACTCAGACTTCTTCTTTCGAGGTATATAAACATATTCCATTTCCCTTTTCCCATTACCCAAATAGACTCAGTTATCGTTGAGACAGATATTGGATTATATGTTTGGCCGAAAGTCTCACTAGCTTTTCGTTGGGAAGATTAATGGAGTTCAGCTCGAAAGACAAGGGAGATTGTTGAAAGTGATTTCAGCATCATTCCCAGAATGAGGCTGATAAAAAGTAATTTTTCATACATGTATAAAAAGGTACGTCTCTTCTTTGATGATTTGTGTGTATGTGCTTTGAGTTTTAAGAAGATTGTGGTATGCAATGACCGGCTTGGAACGTCATCAACTACATTGATTTCACCTGATGGTATTTCATCTCTTCCACTTGATGGTGATTCATTTCTCCCACTTGATGTTAATTCATCCATTCAGATTGACGGTAATTCATCTCTTCCACTTGATGATAATTCATCTCTTCCACTTGATGATAATTCATCTCTTCCACTTGATGATAATTCTTCTCTTCCACCTGATGGTAATTCATCTCTTCCACTTGGCGGTAATTCATCTCTTCCACTTGATGGTAATTTATCTCTTCCACTTGATGGTGATTCATTTCTCCCACTTGATGTAAATTCATCTATTCCACTTGACGGTAATTCATCTCTTCCACTTGATGACAATTCATCTCTTCCACTTGATGATAATTCATCTCTTCCGCTTGATGATAATTCATCTCTTCCACTTGACGGTAATTCATCTCTTCCACTTGACGGTAATTCATCTCTTCCAACTGATGGTAATTCATCTCTTCAAACTGATGGTAATTCATCTCTTCCACTTGATGGTAATTCATCTCTTCCGACTGATGGTGATTAACACAGAAACGTCAATCAGACCCCATTAAAATGACATCATTAAAACCAGAAGCACTTATAACAATAGAGGATAAAATCATTATTTATCACAGTGACAAGCAGTGGCCATTAAAATCTGTCTGTCTCTCTCTCTCTAATTGCTGACGGCCTACAGGTTAGCTTCTGGAAGCTTGGAAACAAGAATGGCCCAAGGCGTTTAGAAAAGAAATATGATATGATACCAGTTGAGGAACTTAAATGATGGTCGAGGATCACAAAGTTAGCCCCTTTACACAACAAGGGCTTAATGCATTTTTTCCCCCGCTGTCAATGTATCTTATAAAATGCTTTAAAAAAAGAAAAAATGAATAAAAAAACTATTTAAAGCCATGATTGCAACAGTTTTATTTTAAAAATAGTTGGAATGAAATACAATGCAGAAGATTTTTAATAAGAATTAATTTTTAAAAAGTAGTTAAAACAATTTATGTTTTTTTAAAAAAAATATGTCTTTGACGTCGTTTTAAGAATGGCCATGTAAAAGGGGAAAAAACAACAACAACAACTCGTTCTTTCAATAAATAAAAGGCGCTGGTCTTTCTTTCCTAGACACATCTCTTTACCAACTGAAACCCAAGCACTGCACTGGTTACTGTTCTATCATTCGGAGTTATTACTATTCTCAGTCTAAAATATGAAATCATGTGTGAGGTGTTTATGAAGTACAGAGTTTATAGCATTCAAATAGTATCAACAATCCCCACACAACATTCAATTTTAATCTGCTGATTTTCGCAATATATAAAGAAAAAAAATATTTAAATATGTATATATAACTTTTCTAAAGAAAAGTTGCGGTAACAATGTTTTTATGCAAAATTTAAAAAACGAGAAAATAAGATAATTGTATTTTGAAATAATTAGTTAATGTGAAATTATTTTACGCCTATTGCTGGACATTGAAAAAAAAGCAAGATTTTAAAATAATAAGATGGCTACAAAGTATACAAATATTTTTTTACTTTGTGTAAGTTACTTTGTCGCCTCAAACATATCTCAAAGTAAGGGACACCTGTATTCTCAATTAAAGACTAAATTTGACACATTCGGGGATTTGAGATCAGAAGAATCCTGCAAAAACTCTTGTGGCATTGATAGAGTTCCTTGTTCCTGTGATAACAAATGTCTTATTTACAAAAACTGCTGCGAAGACATGGCCATAGAATGTCCACGGATTCTACAAGAAACCCGAGAAAAATTCGTCTATCTGCTCAACGTGGATGTGGACTGTGTCAAAGACGTGTTTTTAATCTCCAGCTGTTCCGGTGAAGTCAATGAGACGCTAACACAACAGACTAATAGAACGGGAGAAGACGAACGTCTCGCAATGAATACCACCGCGACAAGGGATTATTTGGCTGAGATCTTCAACCAAGCACCTGTTACCGACATCACCACCGGTTTTGTTTACAAGAACATGAACATTTTTGAGTGCAATGCGATGGAGTCCTCTATACCTCTAAGATGGGGTTTAGAACTGAATTCTTTTAGTGTGGTCGAAAACTCTGAGGATCCTTTCCTATTCACTGAAATGACTTTATCAAATGCAGTCTTCCAGCGACCCCAGCATTTACAATCTACATCACAGCCAAAGTATTGTTATCGAGAGGCCATCGGGTCTTGTCCAAACGATACGGGTCTCTTCATCAGAAATATTGAATCCAAATGCCATGAAATGACGTCGTATGCTTTTGTTCTAGCTCCAGATGATAACAGTATCCACGCATTATATAAAAATAGATACTGTGCTACTTGCAACGGAGAGAACAGAACCCTTATAAGACCAATGCATGAAACAAATGGTGATAGACATGAATCGGAATTCAGTTTAATCGTATCTTTAAGACCACATAGTGTCCTCGTGGAGATTTATCAAGGAAGCAAATTGCAGAGACGTCACTCATGGTCGAGTCTTGTGTGCAATGACAACATGTTACACTCATTTAAAATAGACACAGTGCAGTACAGTTGTCAGATTGAAGCTTGTAACAGTTACGACAAGTACGAGAGACGTCCTGACGGTAGCTGTAAAAGGTTGTACGCCGTTAAAGTGGCATTTTCAGACAACTGGTTGCCTGACTCACTGAATAAATTAGAGCAACTTCAATATTTTCTTCAATGTTTTTGGCGAGTCAACAAAAATGTGGATATCGTAGAAGAATGGCGGCCTCCAGAGATGTGGTACAGCAGAAAGTTATCGATAACATTCTTTGTCATGAATCTGTTTTTGTACGAAGGTAAAATCACTAATTTTGAGTCCGAACCCTTTTTCAATGACTTAATGTCTATGGCTAAAGCTTTGAGAACTTACGTGCATAGTACGTCTCCCTCGACTAACACACACTCAACACAGATGAACCTATTCAATTCTACAGGAGTTCGACTATATCACCTGAAGCTGCAGTTTGTTTGCAACGACTCATCTGTAACTAACGATAACAATGCCAGTAGTTTCATCGTCTGCTTATGCTTTTCTCCGATTGATCAGATTACGGTTGGTGCTCCATGTGATGCATGCATATTCACATGTATGGACACAACAGATGCATCTGAATTTAAAGAGATGGAGCTGTTTAAAACCATGAACGCTAATTGCTTTGGCATTTCTGAACCATCCCTTGGATTTCGTGTTGAAAAAACGGAAGGCTTCAAGGCTTTTTATTTTGTGTCTATGTATCTGGTGGTGATTTTGATTTTACTGTAAGTTTTGTGTAAAGTATCTACGGTTGTCCACCTATGTTATTGTTAAGTAGTACACTTTTTCCCCCGTGCTTGAATTTTGTTTCACCCCATATTAGATCCCTAGCAGACGGTAGCGTTTGTGGTGGGCGTGGCTTAGTCTTTGACGTATCGTGTTTACTACCGCACTACCAATTAAACATGGTTAGCATGTCTACTAGTATCTTATGGAACGTTCTCGATTGTATTAGAAAAGTAAGGGAGTTTCTAAACGTGTTGGTAGACAGGATTGACAGGCAAGGAGAGAGGGAGAGATTCAGATAGATATTTTTGAACTTTACGAGTCGTGTATCATTCTTTGTGCGCTCATATGTGTTTATTTCGCATTCATCATTCATCAGTATTACTTGGCACATTGTACTACTTGTGTACCGGTACAAGATTTTCCAATACTAGGAATGTTGAAGATTTATTAATTATATTTCTTTTGCTTTGTAATTGTATTATTACTAAATTGAATCTTATTAATTGTAATTGGTACTGTTTTGGGTGTCATATTTTTGTTATTGTATTTCTCTATGGCACCGTCCTTTGTTGTGCACTGTGTGAACGAGCAATAACTTAAAACAAGAGATTAATTTCTCACCATAGGAGTCAGTGCATAACAACCTATCTCAATAAAAATGTTTTGCATTTAGCTTAGTGTGCCAGCAGCTGTTGTAAACTCTTGTTCAACATTTCAATAGTGTTAAAGATGGCGTTGGAATTTTACAATTAATAAACATGATTTTATTAGTAATGATTGCATGTCTTAAAGTAGATACAACCTTGCTAGCCAATACTCCAGGCTGTCTTGGGTTTGAATCCAGAAGGAAAAAAACCCAGACATTATCCATTTTGCAGACTGTTAGAGAGCATAGGTCCTATAAATCAATCAATTTTGAGTTTTTCGAATATTTTTTTTTTTGGAGAACCATTAGATTATAAAATATAAGTTGTATTTCGTCTCAGGCAATTCAGATACAAGAAAAATTGGGAAAATGAGCAAGTGTATACGTCCTCATAACGTATCTCATCATTGGGACCAATAGGACAAGGGTATATAACGTAATTTTGACGTGTCCCATCATTTAGACTAGTAAGGCCAGGGTATATAACGTCATTATGACTTGCCTCAATCACTTGCACAAGTAAGGCCAGGGTATATAACGTCATTATGACTTGTCTCAATCACTGGCACCAGTAAGGCCAGGGTATATAACGTCATTATGACTTGTCTCAATCACTGGCACCAGTAAGGCCAGGGTATATAACGTCATTATGACATTTCATATCATTGGCACCAGTAAGGCCAGGGTATGTAATGTCATTATGATATCGTTGTGACGTGTCTTTGGGAACAGTCGACTTTGTTAAGGTTAGGCATAGGGATATATTTAGGGTTCGGGTTAGGCATAGGGATCGATTTACGGTTCGAGTTAGGCATAAGGATCTATTTATGGTACAGGTTAGGTATAGGGATCGATTTAAGATGTAAAAGTGCGCAGGTCGAGGCAACCAAAATGGCAGCCCTTGAAATAGACGCGGGCCGCTCTCTCTCTCCCTCTGAATTTACCCATTTCATCTATTGACTTACCAGGTTTATCCAGAGTCAACTGAAATAAATTGGTATAAAAATAAAAAATAAAATTATCCCACTGTTTAAAGTTCTTACAGTTTTTTTAAGAACAATGCTGCTGTTGTGTTATATTAAAAGGGAAACATTATCCCCAGCAAACCAATATCCTCTCTGCCATATATTCATTGACTTGTATTTAATGTCATGTACTGTGCATGATGGAAATGTTACACATATTTTCGGACAATGGGTTACGCCAAATTCAATTTCAATTTTTTACCCTTTAAAGCTGATAAATATGAAATTTGCTATATAGTTTTCTTTACATTTAAATGGAAACTCTTTAGTGCCGGTGGCGTGCGACCAATGATAATTTTAATTCACGAAGAAACAACACACTGGTTGAAAATTATTGCTGCAATAACACTTTTAGTTGTTCTTCTTCTACTTCTATGTATTAAGGGCCCACGATCAATCAACTTCAATATAACATCCCTATAACATCCTCATATCATCCCTATACCATCACTACACCATGCCAATAACATCTCCATAACATCCCTATAGCTTTCCCATCATCATCATCATCTTCATCATCATCATCATGTCGCTTAGTCCTTTGACCGTTGGGGCGCCACAGATGACATGTGAACTATCCTCCTCCATTCGTCTCTATGTTCTGCACTACGCACAGCATCGCCCAGTGTTACTCCTGTCCACTCTTTGATGTTATCCTCCCATCATTTTCTTTGTCTGCCTCTGCTTCTCCCTCCTCTTGTGTTGCCCTCCAATATTTCTTTGGCAAGCCCTTGTTATGTGGCCGTACCATTGTAGTTTGCGTTTTTTCACATTCACTAGCATCGTACTCCCCAATTGCCTGGCGAACCCTTTCTTTCACTGTATCATTGGAGATATGGTCCCTATAGCAGATGCCAAAAATGGTTCTGAAGCATCTCATCTCCATCACCTTTATTTTCCTTTCAAGATCGGCTGTTAATGTCCAGGATTCGCGGGCATACAGGAAAATTGAGAGGACTAATAAGCGCATCAGCCTGATTTTGGTGCTGGGGGCTATAGTTTTATCATTCCATATTTTCTTGAGCTTTTTTAGTGCTGTTGTAGTCTGCGCAATCCTGGACATCAGATCGGGCTTGGAGCCTTCTTCTGAGACTATTGCTCCTAGGTATTTGAAGTGGCCTACAGTCTCTAGTCTTTCCTCCCCGACCTTAATTTCAGTGGTGATGCCTGTGGTGTTATTTGTCATCAGTTTTGTCTTTTCGATACTGATTAGCATGCCGAGGTCTTGTCGAGACGCTTTACCAGGTCGGCTAGCTCTTCTTCGTTCCCAGCCAGTCCACATATGTCATCAGGAAAGCGGAGGTTGGTGATTGTTCTGCCACCTGTCCTTTCATGTGCTTCCAGAGCATTTGACATAATTCTCTCTAGGAAGATGTTGAACAGGGTGGGGGAGAGCAGGCAGTTTTTCGTACTCCAAACCTGGTCTTGAACCATTCTTGGATGTTGTTGTTGAAGAAGACTGCACTTATCATAGAGGTTGCATATCATTCTGGTTATGTTTGTGTTGATGTTGTATGTTGGCCCATAAAGCAGCATGCCAAACCCTGTCGAATTCTCTCTTGTAGTCCACAAAGACGTGGTATAGGTTTTGTTGGTGTTGAGCATATTTCTCTATAACATCCCCAAAACATCTCTCTAATATCGCTGTAAAATCCCTATAACATCCCTGTTACATATTACTATCAATTTTACTAATTGGAAATGCACGTTAAAAGATTTAAGGAATGATATTCATCAGTCATCATACAATCATCGCATTAATTGCTGACAATTACTTAGCTATTAGCTTGACAGCTGGAATGGCTGAAGGCGATACGAGATTTAATTGTTTCTTTCTCTGACATGCGACTTTTTTTTCTTCTTTTATTTATAATGACATACACGTCAATGGAAGGGACTTCCAAATCATCTGGCGGGCACCACATTTGGCTATATTTTAAATTGAAGTCAGTTTGTTTATTTTTCTAACGTTTGAATAGTTATGTGTTTATATATATACATTTTAATGTTCAGAATAATGGTGATGAGAAATAATTAATAACATGGGTAATTAAAAAATAATTATGAAATAATAATAAATTTGGAACCTCTGGATGGTTTGAGTCTAATATTAAGTCCAAAGAAATCTAAGGGATACTTCTCTATCTTAAATTCTGCATATTATAAAGTGGGCTTCAGTCAAGACAAAATACATTGCCTTCAGAACTGTATGCTATTTTCTTTCATCTATTTTTATCTAATGCTACAGCAAGATTGGGTTAAATAGTGTATGAGAATTTCTTTCATCGCCTTTCACCTAAAAGCAAACATTTGGTCATGTGATATATTTGTTTAGCTCCTGGAGGAATCTTGGGATTATAAACATGATAATGATTTAAAATGTATGATGTGTGTCTAATCATCGGTTCCCATAACATTCTATAACTGACTATGATTCATTAATTTTTAAAATCTTAATAAACATTTGGAATAAACAATGCTATGGAACTAAAATGTAATTAAATGAACGGGTATAAAAAAAAAAATTAAGAAAGAAAAAACGTTAATCAACAGTTGTGGAAATAAAACGTTTGCAGCGAGCGGTTTTAGGCTAAACGTTTCTGCTTTGCTGACAAAATCATGTGTTGGTGTGTGGACGCACTGGCTTCTAATGGGAGGACTTAATCTCCTACTTTAAATTGTATGGCTCGTTCGAACAGTGCCTAACAAAAGGACGATACCATAGAGAAATACAAATAAACACAAGTACGACAGCCAAAACAGTACCCATTACCATTAATAAGATTTAATTAAGTAATAATACAATTATAAAGCAAAGAGAACTATAATTAGAGATTATGAACTTACAGTATGGTAGATCTTGTACCGGTGCACAGTTAACACGGTTAGTACAATGTGCCAATGAAAAATGATGAATGATGAATGCGAATATCACATAAGTACACAAATAATAATACACGTCGCGTGAAGGTAAAATAATATCTATCAATCTAGCTGAATCTCTCCTCTAAATGTGCCCTTTAAAGATAGGGATCTACCGACACGTAAGCCCTGCCTTCCAGAAACTAATCAGCATTTGTTTACATTTCTAGAACGATCGCAAAATTCTACAAAATACTAGGAGACATTCTAACCATGTTTAATTGGAAAGGTGGTAGTAAGCAAGATACATCAAACGAATAGGCCACGCCCACAACAAGCGATAACGTCTGCTATGGATCTCATTTGGGTCAAGCAAAGTGCAAGCAGGGGGAAATAGTGTATTACATAACATGGGGGTCATAGCACTGTTACATAAGTACACTGTACTTCAACAACAACAAAATATTGATAAAAATTCTATGTCGAAATTAATGAAAATTGATTAAATAGTTGTCCGAGAATGTGCATGCTTATCATAATATAATGTTTAGCTTTAATGACTACCGCATGCTAATCTGAAAGTAAAACAATTGATGTAGGTTTCAATCTAACCAATGGAATATTTTCATCGTTAAGTTCAGAGAAATCCTGCAAAAACTCGTGTGGGTCAGTCAGGGTTCATTGCTCCTGTGACCACAAATGTCTTATTCACAACAACTGCTGTGAAGACATGGCCACAGGATGTCCAGATATCCTACAAGAAAGCCGACATTTTTTTAGCCATTAGCTAAACGCAGACGTGGAGTGTGTACAACACACGTATGCTACATCCCGTTGCCCAATAGACTTTCACGAATCTCTTCCTAATGAAATTACAAGAATCGAAGAAGAATCCAAGAGTTTAAAAATAAAATCCACCGTGTCCAACGATTATTTTGTTCTAATTTCCAACAATGCACCTCACTACCGGGTTTGTTGACAAGAATATGAACAGTTTTGAGTGCAATACGATGGCGGATTCTCTGCCCATAAAGTGCGGCTTTAAACTTGATGATTATATCGTGACCAAACATTCGGATAATCGCTTTCTATTTACGAAAATCTATCATCTATCAAAAATAATCTTCACGCCTAACCCGTCATGCAAACTCTTCATTAAAGCCAGTGTTTTGTCTTGACACTGCTAGAGGATCTTGAGTAAATGAGACTTTGCTCTTAAATCCACTGATTGCCTCAAAATGCCAGGATACAACATCGTATGTTCTTGTCTCAGACACCAAAGGCCTCTATAAAACATATATAAGAACACATAATATGCCGTGTGCAAATGGAGAGAGTGTACCATTGATACAACCCGTGCCAAACTTAAGAACCAGGTTTGATGAGTTCCAGGTAGTCGTCTCCCTTAAACCCAAACATTTAGTTCTGAGTGTCTATCCGGAGAGCGTGGCAGAAGCTCGTTACACGTGGTCAGCCGTGACGTGTTACGGCGATACAAAGTATGCTAACTTACATGAAATTGTTAAATACAGTTGTCAGATTGCGGCGTGTAGAGGTAAATAGACGAAACGGCCTGACGGAGACTGCAAAAACTACTACCATGTTCAAATCGCTTTTCCGGTAACTTTGGTTCAACATTCATATAGGAACATCTTGTGACGACTCCCAAATGTTCTTCAATGCTATATGAAATCTAATGAAAGTTTCAACACTGATGGAGCTAGGCAAATCGTAGAATTTCGATACAGCCGAAATGTATCTACACCATGTGTTGTCTTGCATCTGTTCATGAACGAAACTGACGTCACTAGTTTCAACAGTGAATTCTATTTCAAACAGTTCACTCCTCTGGCCAAGGCATTGAAATCTGATTTGGATAGTTGGTCTCGCTCGAATGAAATAAACTCAACTCATCTGTTGATGCTAAATACAAGCCTACATATGAGACGCCTTGATCGCCATCAGTCTTTCGATGACATCTCTGTCACACATAATTACAACACCAGTGCTCACTTAGTCTGTGTTTGTGCTACCCTTAGTCTGTGTTTGTGCTACCCTTAGTCTGTGTTTGTGCTACCCTTAGTCTGTGTTTGTGCTACCCTTAGTCTGTGTTTGTGCTACCCTTAGTCTGTGTTTGTGCTACCCTTATCGGTGGGATCGGCGGCGCCACCAAAGACGATGCATGCAGATTTTCTTGTGGACAAGAATTCAATATCTCGGATCGAGAAATGCACGACACATTAAGAAAAAATGAAAACGGAATGCTCTAATATATTCGGATCGACCACTGCCTCTCTGTCTGTAAACATTGATGTGCCTGACGTAACTTGTTCCTTGATTGTGTATTGCTCCTTGGGGAGTGTATTCATTTGGTTACAAAGCAAAACAAGTTTTCGGTGTTGGTGGTCGGTCAAGAAAGTTATAGTTCATTAAATACACTCTACAACTTATTTTAACTTTAAGAAGTTATTTTAAAGATTATTACATTTTCTTCTAAATAAATTTTAAAAATATATAATTGTTTATTTTTATTTGTTGTTTTTTTTAATTAATTTATTTATTCATTACCAAGAAAAAGAAAAAAATGTTTTAAAACAAGTTAAATAATATAGTGTTCCTTTACCTCGATGCATTAATGAATACATGAAGACCTGATTGTATCTGTATTTCTATCTCATTTGCACTTGTTAAGTCAATTATATTTTTTTTTATTTTTTTTATTTTGAAGTAGTGTTCCTATCTGATGCGGTAACTGACAGCCAACAACACAGCAACCAGACAACATTTACAAAAAGAATTTACTCGTAATTTAGAAAACTCTGCAATGCGAAATTATTTAAAAGGATCTTTTTAAAATATTATTTTTTTTTAAACAATCGGGGCTACCATAAATAGGTTACGGACTGTTACAGCAGATAGTCTTGGAATGCTTACCCACACTTTGAAGTGTTACGAACCGGTGGACAGGTTTCCCATTGCACCAGGGACAGGTGCCAGATGTACTCATTAATATTATGTTTAGTTAAAAATGTTCATTGACTATTACAATTTAATGCAAATTATTTTTAATTATTTTTATTTGTTTGTAGTAACTATGTCACCTGTAAGGGGTTGTTGTGTCGCCGGTAGGTGGGTAGGTGTTTCGTGTGTCCCCGGTAGGTGCATGGTGTGTCGCCGGTAGGTGGTTGGTGTGTCGCCGGTAGGTGTTTGGTGTGTCCCCAGTAGTTGGTTGGTGTGTCACCGGTAGGTGGTTGGTAAGTGGTTGGTGTGTACCCGGTAGGTGGTTGGTGTGACGCTTGCAGATTGTTGGTAGGTGGTTGGTGTGTCATCGGTAGGTGGTTGGTAGGTGGTTGGTGTGTCACCGGTAGGTGGTTTGTGTGTCTCCGTTAGGTGGTTGGTGTGTCCCCAGTAGGTGGTTGGTAGGTGGTTGGTGTGTCACCTGTAGGTGGTTAGTGTGTCCCCGGTAGGTGGTTGGTGTGTCACCGGTAGGTGGTTGGTGTGTATCCGGTAGGTGGTTGGTGTGTCACTTGTAGGTTGTTGGTGTGTCACCGGTAGGTGGTTGGTGTGTCACTGTTAGTTGGTTGGTGTGTCACCTGTAGGTGGTTGGTGTGTCGCCGGTAGGTGGTTGGTGTTTCGCCGGTAGGTGGTTGGTGTGTCATTGTAGGTGGTTGGTAGGTGGTTGGTGTGTCGCCGCTAGGTGTGTCGCTGCAGCTGGTTGGTAGGTGGTTGCTGTGTCGCCGGTAGGGGGTTGGTGTGTCACCGGTAGGTGGTTGGTGTGTCCCCAGTAGTGTGTTGGTAGGTGGTTGGTGTGTCACCGGTAGGTGGTTGGTGTGTCACCGGTGGGTGGTTGGTGTAGGTAGGTGGTTGGTGTGTCGCCGGTAGGGGGTTGGTGTGTCACCGGTAGGTGGTTGGTGTGTCCCCAGTAGTGTGTTGGTAGGTGGTTGGTGTGTCACCGGTAGGTGGTTGGTGTGTCACCGGTAGGTGGTTGGTGTGTCGCCGGTAGGTGTGTCATCGGTAGGTGGTTGGTAGGTTGTTGGTGTGTCGCCGGTAGGTGGTTGGTGTGTCACCAGTAGGTGGCTGGTGTGTCACCGGTAGGTGGTTGGTGTGTTGCGCAAAAAAAAAATCAAAACTATTTATAGGCATCAAAGGCGCCGTATAACACATTAGTTAATTCTCATTGTATCCCATGGCTTCAGTCACCGGGTCAAATGTTTCATGTGTTATCTGGTACCCCACTTTTCATCAGAACCTTAATGAAAGGTTGCCATTTATGCCATCATCTTGATAACCCAATAAATGTTTACAAATTTATTTAGCAATTTATGTTTTGTTCGCTTAATATAATATTTCAACAGCATCAGCTTCCCTCGTTCTTCTAGGTGTGTTCTTTGATAGGTTTGACAGGTATTTGTTAGGCTCAAGGCAATCTCGTTCATGAAAAGTGTTGCACTGCGATAAGGCTTTAAAATAGATTAATAAGACACGAACAATTTGTGTCAATCAAACAATATAAGTTAAGCTTTAATTATAATTTTAAAGAATACAAAAGTATACGTTTCGGTACATGCCTTCATCAGTACAACAAAAAAGACAATTAATTAAGTATAAATTAAATTTACATAATATATATATATATATATATATATATATATATATATACATGTATCCTACCTAAAAAAGTGGAGATCAAATAGGAGTGGGCGAAAAAAAACCCAGACAGAAGCAAAGTATCTAAGAATGGAAAGGAAGTGACTTACAGTAAAATGTAAAAAACCAAACAGGAAAAAGGTATGGTCGTTACCTAAAATTGTGGATTTGGTTTATCCCGTATGGAGTCAACGTACCAAATCTTGTTATCAATTTGTTCTCCATATAGATACTATCCGACGTGTCATTAGTTATACAGTATGCCGTAACTGCGATGACTACAATTCCATCATGGTTAGTGCTATTGAGATGTTTGGAGACCGGAGAGCCTGTTTATTAATGTTGTAGACGTTTTCTCTAAACCGGTCTCCAAGGCGATGACATGTCTCTTCTTCGTATAATTTACCGCACTTTTTACAAAGAATGGTGTAAAACACGTTGTGACTTGGGCAGGTAAAGCAATCTTTTATTCTGAATATTTACAAAGGGGAAAGTAATCTTATCAACTTCAATCATGTAGGGACATGTGTTGCAACGGCTACGGTTTTGCTAGCAGGGAGGTGGCTTCTAACTAGCCTGTCCCTAAGGCTCTTGTCCCTCTGAAAAGCGAAAAGAGGAGGTTTTCTGAAAATCTCATTGGTGACCCGTGTCTTCCATAAGAATTGAGCGGTTTTTTCAGAACCAGAAAACGAGCTTTAACGGTTATGGGGATGAAAAGTTCCCCTTAACCTTTACCCACCCACCCCCCACCCCCATTACCCAATAAAACATATTACAAGTAAGACGACTTCATCTAACCCAGTGGTCTAGATTTGTGTTGATGCCTTCCTGATCTTTTTACTGCAGCCCCCCTCCCACCTTTCTTTGGACCCCTATAATATAAGGCGTCAGCCTTTATACCCAAATAATCTCTAATCTAAAGAAGCATGTTTGTCTATGTCATATAGGATCTCTTATCGGAAAGAAAAAAAAGAGCATGGGTTCTGTTATCATTTTTAATTTCAAAATCCCATTACCGCATTAACCCATCAGCGATCCACTGAGGTATGTTATGTTGTTAGTCTTCCGCAGGCGTGTAGATGATTGAGGCTGAATTCGGCGGTGATGAGTACACTGGTGGCAGCCAGTCTTAATTTTATCCTGGAAAGCTTCCCCCCGGGCGTGTTTTAGAGTCCTTTTTTGGATAGGGGTCGATTCTGCTTTTCCTTGCTGTGCACCTTCTCTAGGCGTCGCTGTCCCGTTTGCTCTCTGGGGCTTGTCCTCGAGCAGTCCGATTGTCTCGCCAGCTAGTGTTCCCCTCGAATCCAGGTCGATGTTCACGTATTTGAGAGACACTTGAAGATCATCTTTAACGCGTCTTTTCTGTCCATCGCTGCTGACCTCATCATTTCTTGTTATTGAACTTGAGAAGGTGCTGCCCACATCTGGGAATTTTTGACTGATTGGAGACTTTATTGAAATGTTAGGTTCCCTTTACTCTCCAGTTGCTTGCTGGCTGATGAAAGATTATGATGTTTTTTTTTAAATTTAAAAAATATATTTGAATGATAGCGATGCCGTAGTTGTCGCAGGACTTAGCAAAAGGATCAAGTATTTGTTGGATTTTCAATTCCGAGATTGCATTTAGAGCAAATCGGGAAAAAAAGAACCACCCAGGTTTGACCTCAGCTTTCGCCCCCCCCCCTTTTTCTTACTCCACTGAAGTTCATGGTACACATTTAAAAGTATGAATCTTAAATCGGGGATATATCAAAATTTCACTGAATTAACACATTTAATTTAAAAAAACATTTTTTTTTTTACAAGGGAGACACCTTTATTAGCGTCAACTTCAATAAATAGTCCGGTTATGTGCCTTGAATAAATAACCCCAAGAGTTATTGATAAAATCCTGGAACTGGTGGTTGGAAGAACATGATTGACAGGTTGTCATCCTTGAAAAACAGGGAAAAAATTATTAAGTTTAAACTGTTTAGATTAATACTTTGATAAAAAGTAGTATTAATGCATCTTTAATCCATATTAATACCATATTATATTTTTTTCATCAACAAATAGTTCCCTGTTCTAAGTGGCATCGCTTCTCCACGGTGTTCAATTCTATCGGTAATTTAACAAATTATTAATTGTTTCCTACTGGTGTTTATTTTAAGCCTCGAGAGGGTGGAGGTGGGGGTGGTGAAGGAGTTATCATAAAACGTGTAAAGAAATTGAATGAAAATATTTTTTTTTTTTAAATTGTAAAGAGTTGTAAATATAGATCCATGTTCAACCTATTAAAATGATCGAAATGTGGAACAAATTCGGAATCTACTCTAAACAACACCAAATTTAATTAACTAAAGGCCTTTATGTGAATTTCTATTTCTTTACAATATGATTTAAAATATAGTCATGTGTCTATGTTTTGCCTTCAATAAATAATTTATCAAAGTTTTTATTAAAAAATTTCTATAAAAAAGTATTTATTGTCCTTTTGTAGCTGGTACACCTTAGAAATATGTAGGTAGGTTATGTAGGTAGGTAATAGGTATTCCTGGTTTTTTTGTGACGGCCAACTATTTGTATGAAAATATAATTTATTTTTTTTAAATGCATTTATTAATGAAGGAGTTTGGAGAAAGAAATAGTGTATTTTTTTGAAAATATTGATATACTAATTAGTTACAAATTAAAATATATCATTTGTTTAAATATAAAAAGGTCAAAAGAAACCTAAACTCTGTTGCTCTCCGAAAAATTAACTTCTGTTATGCGCCAAAAATGCATTGCTGGCTTTTTAATTTAATCTTAAATGTTCTGGGAAAGGGCTCACTCAGACTTCCCATACCCTGTATTTGCTCGGGAGCCCTCGATTACTGTGCAATCCCCCCCCCCCCAAACTAAGATCAATGTGTCAGTGCTGGCCGAACTAGCTTGGAGCTTTTTAATTTAATCTTAAAGGTTCTGGGAAAGGGCCCACTCAGACTTCCCATACCCTGTATTTGCTCGGGAGCCCTCGATTTCTGTGCCATCCCCCCCCCCCCAAACTAAGATCAATGTGTCAGTGCTGGCCGAACTAGCTTGGGGCCACAACAATACCCTGGACCGAGACTTAACCGCAGTGACTTCTGGTTATGTTTAGAAAGACATTCAACCGCTCAGACTCGACAATCATCTCTCTCAGTCAAGCAGCAAACCACGGTTGTAATATGTTACTTATTTTAACCCATTCGTTGCAGTGTTATGTCTTATGTCATTGAGAGGAAATTTAGTGTTGTTGAAGAACTGCTCAGTAACACACAATATAAAAGTAACCATTTCGTATCTGGTTCCAGCTGCCTTGCAAATGACAACACTTGACCCAACCAAAATGTATGAGGCTGCCACTGGCCACAGCCTAATGTGAGGATAATTTCTCTAGAGTCTAGACCCTTGTTTCCCAAAGAGGGGCCCAGGCCCTACAAGGGGGAGGAGGGGGGGGCAATTTGATTGTTTATGGGGCAATTTCGAAAAATGAGCTGTCTAGATTTGAAAACTAACGGTTTACTATGATTTAACTTGTATTTGAAAAGGAGAATTGTTAAAGTCTCAATATTAAATAAACCTCATTTTTTAAAAAAGTGTTGTTAAAATCATTTAAGTTTCTTCAGTGTACAACCCTATTTTTGAATATTAGAATTTATGTATTTAACACTGGGAGGAGGGGCATAAGAATTTTAGAAATGTGTTAGTGGGGCATGGCACAAAAAGGTTAGGAACCACTGGTCTAGACGGTCTGGTTTTCCACTTTGTACGACGAGGTCCCAGCCCTCGGTTTCATACAGGAAGTAGAACAAGAGATCTAAAGCAACAAATTAAAAAAAAAAAAACGTTTAATCAGAATATAGTTAGGTCAGCTCGAACCTAAAAATAAAACAGATGACGTCACGTGTGTTACATTCTTGATAAGAAAAACACCATGGAGACTGAGAGATAGCACAGTTGTGACAACAACGACGAATGACTTCTACACATTTGGTCGCCATTTTCTATGGTGGTGTAAACATTGTTGTGTTCTACATTCTGATAATTAGGAGTGAGATTCAACAAAACAATTTAGATGTTTAGGAAATAAGGTGTGAAGTAGGAGCCCCTAATTTGTATTTGTTTTTTTTATTTTGGTGTTGATGCAGTGTTTGGCTAATTCAGACTGATCAGCGCCTGACGTCATTTGCGTGTTTATTAAAGTTGCCGTGAGTTAGGGTTCAGATTAGGTTGGGAGGATACATTTAGGACATACGTTCGTGGGTCGCGATAACCAAGATGGCGGTCACGGGCTGATCTCTCCGAATTTACCCAGTGTTTATTATGGTGTCTATTTTGGTGTTTATAAAGTGTTTATTGTGGCTTGAGAGAGCGTTACCTTCCCACCGGTCGTGTCAGATCTTTCTTTGGTACAAACTGTGCAGTTGTTTCACTCGACCGGAAGCTCCTCCATGTTTCTGTTGCATGTTGGTATGTAAAAGGAAACATATTAATAGCGATAGACTCATCCTAAAATTCTCTAAAATAAAAAAAAATAATTTAAAAAAAATAATAATTCCTTGCGTATTCCTGTCCGGAACTTAACGCTATAGAGTCAACATTATTTTCATATGTTGAAATTCAACACAAGAGATTCCGTTTCAGGTGGTTCAATGAACGCATTAACACAAAGAGAAAATTAGGAGTTAATGAAAACAAAAAAAATAGAGATTTGTTTCACCTTTAAAACACTGAACACACTATCATGATTTTACAATCAACACAACGTACAATACAATATAAAGTCAAAATATCTGACTGACCAGTCTTAAAGACAATCGTACGATCATGTAGCAGCTAGTCAAATCATAACCGAATGCATATCAATAACGTATTGATTGAATTAATAGTATTATTTACTGTTGGAGATATTATTGTTTTCATTTTATCCATTTATTTTTTTTAATTTTTAAAGTGTATCAGTTAATATTTGTAATTATTTGGGTCGCAGGATAATCTAAAAATAATCTCTCGTATTTTGAGAAATTACTAACGGCACTTTTCGATTTCCATTTCAGAACTGACAATTATAAATGTTTGCAATAACCAATTTTTTCATAACTGGATTTGTTTTGCTGATTAGTTTCTTAAAGTTTGGAGGTAAATATTCATGTTTCTTTAATAAACACAGCTAATCTAATGTTTGGAGTCAGCTATTCATAATTAATTCTCTCTCTCTCTCTCTCTCTCTCTCTCTCTCTCTCTCTCTCTCTCTCTCTCTCTCTCTCTCTCTCTCTCTCTCTCTCTCTCTCTCTCTCTCTCTCTCTCTCACTCAACAACATTATAGAAGGCTCTATATGTTAACAACTTATAGAATGCCTTATATTCTAACAATGCTATAGAATCTCTTATGTTCTAACATTGTAATAGTATGTCATATAGTCTAACAATGGTATGAGATGTTTTCTATTCTAACAATTTTATAGCATGATCTATATTCTATGAATTTTTTAGAATGTCTAATTTCTAACAATGATTTAATACATATTAAATCTTAACAATATTATAGAATTACTTTATCTAACGATAAAATAGTATGTCTGATAAGTATTCTATCAAAACAATGTGTTATAGCCTGTGTTTTGGCCTAATTTCGCTTCCTTAGTTGTAGCGTCCAACACTTACCTTTCCATATTTTTGGTTCTTAATGACCTCACCTATTAAATGTGTAGTGCTCTATCATTGCTCTCCCTTCATTGCTAGAAGGTTATTTACTCTCCAATATATTTGAAATGGAATGCGTTCGGGTGATGAAATTTCTAGAATTTCTTTTCGGGACGATTCCAACACTCTCCCTACAAAGAAGCCGGCAGGTATTTCCAGGCGGGACAAACTCTCGCTACTTTCCCTTGACATTTACGAGATGTACATACTGATAGGAGGCTTTAAAAGTTGTACAATATGTACACATATATATATATATATATATATATATATATATCTCGTTTTCTTCTTATACTGTTGTTCAGTAAGTCTTACCTATTGTTGATCTAACGTGACAAATTTTAAACAGATGATTTTTGCGAAGCGATAAAACGGTTGGTAACAGAAAGCCTCATGGGCGTATGTCTGGTATCTTTGACATCGGGTTTTCTATGCTACTTGCATTTCAGGGTGCCTAATGTGCTACCAATGTGGCTCAACAACGGATGCGTCCGACTGCTTCACTGACGTGGGCGGGCTCGTGAATGCCTCCAAGGGGCTCAGGTCCAACTATCACTACGCTAAGAACTGCACGGCCTCCAAACCTGAATGGGATCGTTGTATGATTGAGGAAGCTAAAGCAGCAAATGGTCAGTTATAGGATCGTTGTATGATTGAGGAAGCTAAAGCAGCAAATGGTCAGTTATAGGATCGTTGTATGATTGAGGAAGCTAAAGCAGCAAATGGTCAGTTAGATCGTTGTATGATTGAGGAAGCTAAAGTAGAAAATGGTCAGTTAGATCGTTGTATGATTGAGGAAGCTAAAGTAGAAAATGGTCAGTTATAGAATGGCTGGTGGATGGCGAGAGCTGATACAAATGATCGGGTATAATATTATGATGGTTGTATGATAGAGAGAGCTGATACAAATGGTCAGGTGTAGGATGGTTTTATGATAGAGAGGGTTATAATAATGGTCAGTAATAGGATGGTTGTATGATGGAAACAGCTGACACAATGGTCAGTTATAGAATTTTAGTATGATTGAGAAAGATAATAGAAATGGTCAGTTATAGAATAATGGTATGATTGAGAAAGATAATAGAAATGGTCAGTTATATGATGGTTGTATGATATAGAAAGCTGATACAATGGTCAGTTATAGGATTGTTTTTTTTTTATAGTTAGAGCTGAAACAAATGGTCATGTATAGGATAGTTGTATGAAAGAGACAGCTGACACAAATTGTCAGTTCTACAATGGTTGCATGATAGAGAAGGTTGATACAAATGATCAATTTTGCGACGGTTTGTGTGATAGAGACAGCTGAAACAAATGGTAAGTTATAGGATGGTTGTATGATAGAGACGGCTTATACAAAAGGTAGAGGAGACCACTTTGATTAACCCTATTTTGAAAGTCACTAAGCTGACAGGCTCGGAATTTCCTTCACTTGTAAACATTACCGGCAATTTATATAGGGATAACTAGATAATGTATCAGATTGCTACGAACTTCACATTTTTGTTAGTGCATTACCCAGTTTTTAAACTTGACTTAAAACCGCAATTTGACCATGTTTGTTTTATAACATGCTGTCAAAGAAAAACTGTGAGTGAGATTTAAAACGTTTTTGCCAGTATAATCAACGTCCAAACCTATACAAATATAATAAAATCAGAATTAGACTAGTCGGTGAGATTTGACTGAAACCGTCGCGGAAAGTCACATTATCGATAGGAGAATGGGGACAACGCGCGGGCCGCATTAACTTTTAAACTGTGCTGTCAGGTATCGTGCGGTGAAATATCGTCTTGCGGGCCTCAAATGGGCCGCGGTAGGACATTTCATCTATTTACCTACATTGTCTATTGTTTTTAAATTTACATTTCGTCCACTTACATACCTTGTCTATTACTGTTTACATTACATATTGTTTCATCGAATTACATTGTCTGTGACTTTTTACATTACATTTCGTCTACTTAAATACATTATCTTTTACTTTTTACCTTACATTTTGCCTACTTTCATACGTTGTCTATTACTGTTCACATTACATATCGTCTACTGACATACGTTGTCTGTTACTGTTCACATTACACATCGTCTACTTACATACATTGTCTATTACTGTCCACATTACATATCGCCTACTGACATACCTTGTCTATTACTGTTCACATTACATATCGTCTAAACACATACATTGCCTTGTTGTTCCAGATAAGGTGTCACTCTTCCACCGTGGTTGTCATGACGGCAAGACTTTCCTTGCTGACGATCCTCGATTCGTACACTTAAAGCCCAACAACGCATCGACCTGCGCCATCATTAACGAGTTGGATATGGTCATCTGCTACAGTTTCTGCATGACCGACTTTTGCAATGGCCCCCAACCCGAAGACAAGGTGCCGTGCAATGAGACCGGCTACGGCGAGACATGTGGCGCTCCGGGAACTCCAAGAGACTGCCTTTTGTATGCCTTCATGATGATCATCGCGACACACATCGTATATTGCCTGATTTAAACATTGTTGGATCTACTTTATGCAAGGCTCCGTGTAATATGGATCATGGAATAGCTAAGCAATCTGTTGGTTGGCAGTAGGGAGTATGGGATAGCTTAAAAATATGCTGGTGGGCTGTAGGGATCATTGGATAGCTTAGAAATATGCTGGTTGGCTGCATGGATCATGGGATATCTAAGCAACCTAGTTGTTTGGTAACAGGGATAACGAGTTGAAATTAGCAGTCTCCTTTACAATAATTCAACCTTGTCCTTTTGAAATGTTGATATGCGACTGATCTTGATCGTATTCACATATACATTATGAAGGCCTTGCTACCGCATTGGGAAAACTTACCCTATACCCCTACCGCGTTTGGTGACACATAAGCCAACTGTAAACCCTAACAATCTCATTCAGTAACATTCTACAATAAACCTAATCGCCTACTATTGCATTTGATAACATGTGTCGTCTCACGCCTGAACACGAAGAATGTTACAGTGATAAACGTCCACAATCAGCCAATATGAATTGTCATGCTTCTTTTATATACAAAAAAAAAAAAAAGTCTGAGTCTTTCCTTAACGTAAACTTCCAGGGTGAAGTTTTAATTCCTTACCATTTTTTTAAAATGTAAAGTTATTATATTATTATTATTATGGCTACATGACGGCTTCATAGGCGTAGAAGGAAGCTTACCAGCGACAGTCGTCGTTTGAATTTTGAGGGCCGGCTACCAATTTTTAAAATATTTTTTCCCTTTGCCTTCAAACTTGATAGTTTACATTTTTTTCACCTAGCAACATTAAACCTCTTAAAAATACAGATTCCCCCAGCAGCTACATGGATTGCAGAGCCCGGAGGACTTTTCTGGTACCAACATTTGCGAAAGTGGGACTGACAGTTCTGTAATCTTGATCAGAAAATAGTTTGACTAATTTAGGTGCCACCGTGGTCATCGTGGCCATAAGGGTCATCGTTAAACAGGCAGTATTGAATTATTATTATTTATTTTTTTAATGACGGTTCTCCACCAGTGGCTCTGGGGCCCATTTAGGACTGGGGCTTGTTGCACTAAATCTCTCTAGTAATTCAATCTATCTGTTATCCATCCCAATTGTTGCTCCTCTGGCCACCATTAATTTGTCTACTCCCATTTAATTCCATGTTTTTGACATTGTATTGTTCAATGTGTTGAACAATGTAGCCTAGCAATGTGTTTAACAATATAGTCTTATAATGTGTTTAACAATGTAGCCGAGCAATGTGTTTATCAAAATAGTCTTATAATGTGTTTAACAATGTAGCCGAGCAATGTGTTTAACAAAAGTGTCTTATAATGTGTTTAGCCATGTAGCCGAGCAATGTGTTTAACAATATAGTCTTATAATGTGTTTAACAATGTAGACGAGCAATATGTTTAACAAAATAGTCTTATAGTGTGTTTAACAATTTAGCCGAGCAATGTGTTTAACAAAATAGTCTTATAATGTGTTTAACAATGTAGCCTAGCAATGTGTTTAACAAAATAGTCTTATAATGTGTTTAACAATGTAGCCGAGCAATGTGTTTAACAAAATTGTCTTATAATGTGTTTAACAATAGATGACAATGTTTACGCGTGTAAATAATTACTGTAAAAACATCATGCTATGAATTACGTTCACAAATAGTGGACATAAAATTAAACTATAAAACAAAATATCAAAATCTATTTTTAAGGATGATGCAAATAAATCACATTGTGTTCATGATTTATAAGTAACTATATTTTCCCTGGTTACGTCGTACATTTTAAGTGTTTAAATGGTGTTTAGTGGCGTCGTTTCAATGTTCATAATAGTCTAAACTTTAAATCCAAAAAGTAATTACAGTAAATTCTTCGCGACGTTCCTACTGGCAAAATGACCTCAGAGTAAACTTTCGATTGATTAAAATGTAATCTTTGTGCCAAACTTGTTATTTAAAAAAGTGATTGGGGAGTGTACTGAAGACCATTCAAACGGACCAGCTACACTAGTGGCTGGGAGCTATGTCCTGAAGACCATTCAAACGGACCAGCTACACTAGTGGCTGGGAGCTATGTCCTGAAGACCATTCAAACGGACCAGCTACACTAGTGGCTGGGAGCTATGTCCTGAAGACCCTTCAAAGTGTCAAATCTGTCCGACAGGGTGAGAAGCCTCCAAACGACATCCTTGTTGGAAGAAGCGCAAGCAGGATGACATGATCTTCGAACTTTGACCCGTGAAACTTTTCCACGTTGAATCCAAGCCGTTGTGGGGATGAGAACAAGAAAGCAAACCATCCGCTTCGTGAACACAAACCTATGCCCAATAATCTTGACGGTTGATGTTAAATACTACATTGATAAGATGTTAAATACTACATTGATAAGATGTTAAATACTACATTGATAAGATGTTAAATACTACATTGATAACACAAAAAGGATCATACGCAACAAAACTAACAGAATTTAAATACGATTAGCTTAGTGTAAAATAAATGGAAGTAGTTTATGGTATCATGCAGCCAGGTTGGCAGTTAGACAAACATAATGTCCAGTACTCATAAGGAGTAAAGTCCACACACTACAGGTTTGAAATCGCTCATAAACATCACACTTCTGAGTGGACATCAAAACACTCGCATAATGCATAAGCCTGACACCAGCTGGGAACACGTTCTCAAACACTTCGAGTTAATCTTAGCTAGTTATGTAATCTATCTTAGATAGTTATGTAATCTATCTTAGTTAGTTATGTAATCTATCTTAGCTAGTTATGTAATCTATCTTAGCTAGTTATGTAATCTATCTTAACTAGTTATGTAATCTATCTCAGCAAGTTATGTAATCTATCTTAGCTAGTTATGTAATCTATCTTAGCTAGTTATGTTATCTATCTTAACTAGTTATGTAATCTATCTCAGCAAGTTATGTAATCTATCTTAGCTAGTTATGTAATCTATCTTAACTAGCTATGTAATCTATCTTACCTAGTCATGTAATCTATCTTACCTAGTTATGTAATCTATCTTACCTCCTTTAGTAATCTATCTTAGCTAGTTATGTAATATATCGTACCTAGTTATCTGATGGATCTCATCTAGTTTTATTTACCAATCACACCTAGTTATCTAATACATCTCACCTGCTCACAAAATCAATCTGACCTAATTAACAAATTATCTTATCAAATGACCTAATTAATCTAAATCCTTTAATCATCTGATCAAAATGACCTATTATCAAATTGACCTATTTAACTAAAAGCTGCCCTAGTTATATCATCAAATTGACCTAGTTAACTAATAGCTGCCCTAGTTATATTATCAAATTGACCTAGTTCACTTAAAGCTGCCCTAGTTATATTATCAAAATGACCTAGTTCACTGACCTCACAGCCCTGGGTATCAAGACCCAGTAATCATCTATCTAGAATAGATTAACAATATGTACGTTTATACAAACAATCCTAAATTCAGTTTCACTGCAGGCCAATGAAAAATTGGAATACAGGGAAAAAAGGCCACAGAAAAAGGTCGCAGGAAAACGGTCACAGGAGAAAAGTCAGTGGGAAAAAGTCACAAGAGAAAGGGGAACGGGAAAAGGTGACGACATGAAAATTGTCACAGGAAAAAAAAAATCAAATAAAAAATTGTACAGAAAAGGCCACAATAAAGAAAAGGCCACAATACAGAAAAGGTCACAATACAGAAAAGGTCACTATACAAAAAAGGTCACAATACAGAAAAGATCACAAGACAGAAAACGCCACAACACAGAAAAGGCCACAATACAGAAAAGGTCACTATACAGAAAAGGTCACAGTACAGAAAAGATCACAAGACATAAAAGGCCACAATACAGAAAAGGCCACAATACAGAAAAGGTCACTATACAGAAAAGGTCACAATAAAGAAAAGATCACAAGACAGAAAAGTCCACAATACAGAAAAGGCCACAATACAGAAAAGGTCACTATACAGAAAAGGCCACAATACAGAAAAGGTCACAATACAGAAAAGGTCACTATACAGAAAAGGCCACAATACAGAAAAGGCCACAATACAGAAAAGGCCACAATACAGAAAAGGTCGCAATACAGAAAAGGTCGCAATACAGAAAAGGTCACAATACAGAAAAGGTCACAATACAGAAAAGGTCACTATATATGTTGTGCACAAACACGTATGTGTCAGTGGTTTCTTTATCATAGCATTTATTAAGTGTAATTATATTTGTAAGTCCATAGATAAACGGTGAACATAAAAAAGTGGTGGTTCAATATCGCTTGTGATTAAATATGGGGGAAAAGGCCCCAGGTATAAATGATCACAGGAAAAAGGTCACGGGAAAAAAGGTCACAAGAAAAAGGTCACAGGAAAAAGGTCACGGGAAAAAAGGTCACAAGAAAAAAGGTCACAGGAAAAATGATCATAGGAAAAAAGATCCCATAAAAAAAGGTCACAGGGTGCTGGGTGGCCGAGCGGCCTTAACTGACTTGATCCAAATAGTTGTTGGCACATATCACATAGTAAATGAATCACGGGAAAGCAAGGTGCATTGCATTGTGGTACTAGTTTAGCAGTAGCCCCCTTCAGAAAAAAGAATCAATAGCCTCAATGTGGTCTATGGCGCGTTGGACCAACAGGTGTACACAATTCATTTCTTCCCCATCTAGTCAGAAGTTAACAGCAAGCTCCCCGGCGGTTTCAATATCAAAAAACACATTATGATCACAACATTTTTTTTTTCAAAAATGTTATTTTTAGACTTATCTATGGGTCTGAGTTGCATATTTTATTTTCCCATTTTTTTGTTGTGCCTTTTTTCCTGTGATGTTTCTTTCCTATGATCTTTGTTCATGTGGTGTTTCTTTTCTATGATCTTTGTTCCTGTGATATATATTTCCTATGATCTTTTTTTCTAGCAAAACATGTTACTTTTTCCGTGACATTTTCTTTGTCCCCTTCTTCTTCTATATTTTGAGGGCCCACGATCAATAGATTGATCATTCTGGCTCCAATGTTTCAGAGGGATTCGCAATGTTACTGTGCATCGTTTTCCATGGGATACTTCACTGGTTGCAAGGGTTATTCAGCAAGGGTTTTATGCAACTGGTGGGGGTTGGAAGACATGAGGCAAAAGCTGCAAATGTGTCAAGTGTAGTCGCCCCAACCGTTGCTTTTGGAAGCTTGATCCAGTGCTTTTGTTCCTGTGAATTTATTCGTGTGACTTGTGTTTCTGTGACTTTTGTTCGTGTGACTTTTTTTTCGAGTGATTTATGTTTATCCTGTCTCTCACTTTATAGAAAGTCTCTTTCCCTGACTGATAGGGCATTCCGTCTAACTAAATATGAAAGTATCGACAGGCACGTCATGATGCAAAGCGAATTGAAAAAATAACGTCATATAAAGAGAACATCATGTACCGTATTTTCCGGCGTATAAGACGATCCCACCCTACTTTTCCTGTTAAAATCTAGGGTTTGGGCTGTACACAGCTCATAAGACGACCCCTGGCGTATAAGACGACCCCCAGCGTATAAGACGATCCCCAGCGTATAAGACGACCCCCAGCGTATAAGACGACCCCCAGCGTATAAGACGACCCCCAGCGTATAAGACGACCCCCAGCGTATAAGACGACCCCCAGCGTATAAGACGACCCCCGACTTTTGAAAAGATTTTCATGGGTTATAACGACGTCTTATACGCCGGAAAATACGGTAATCTCCATCAAAACAACTTTATTCAAGCACTTTCGTGAGAACCACTGTAGATCTGACTGCCAGCATTGGCCAATTTGTTGTGTTTGGGTGAACGATAAGAGCGCAACACACTGATAAGGCCTGTGTCATTAACATAAGGTTGGTCATTGGCTGATATGAGATTATTTCACCAGGATGTCTTTAGTGTGTACAATTATTGTGTTATTCCTAGAGTAGAACCAACTTGCCTTTAATGTTCTTTATGCTCGTATATTTTTCGCCTTGAAAGAGTCAATAAATCGATCCTTCCAGGTAAAACAAAAAAAAAAAGACGCTTTTAGCCATAAACAGAAATTGCGTGTTTTTTTTTTTTTTTTTTTTTTTTTTTTTTTTTTTTTACATTGTTAAACATAAAATAACTTTCTTTATTATTTAGTATAGCATATTATGAGATATGGATGTAGAGTATAATGAAAAAATGCACAGCTAGGGTATAATTTTATTAGAAGAATGTATTTCCATAGTTTAAAAGAGGAATGTGCAATCATAGTTAAATAAAGGCATGGTTCAATGGGGCGATGGTACAGCAATATTCCAATATGGGAATGTACAGCCATAGGTTAATATAGGAATGTACATAAATTGTTCAATAGAGGCAAGAACATCCATGTTAAAACGCATATAAATCAGTGGTTCTCAACATTTCTAATGCCGCGACCCTCATGTTGTGGCGACCCCCCGAAGAGAAAATTATTTTCCTGGCTACTTCATAGCTGTAATTTTTCTTCTGTTATGAATCGTAATGTAAATATATGATATGCAGGATGTATTTTCATTGTGACAAATTAAACATAATTAACGGATATTGATTAATCACAAAATAAATAGGTAGTTATATATTGTGAAATATTTATTTTTAATTACAAATAAATGCAATTTTTGTCTTGAAGCATGGTGTAACATGTGTAACTGTCTTAATTTAACAACAGTAAACTAGATTGCTACATTTTGAGACAGTATGCGTAAAAAGCCAACGTCAGTGCGAAGGTTGAGGTTGTTTTTTTCTTGCCAGAACAGAAATTCTCGGGTCAGTCTTTGCAAGAGCACCACGAAGATGATCTTCCACAACAAGTCTACTTCTGTATTTAGACTTGATAACCAACAAGCTGGAAAACCCTGTTTCACAAAGAAGTGTTGTTGGAAATGAAAGAAGTTGGTGCAACACAGTCTCAGACAGAACTGGATATGACTGCAAACACTTGATCCAGAATTTTGTAACTGGCATTGTAGAGAAATCAGTTTTCGCTTCATAGCTGTTAATAAGTACAATGAACTCATCTTGTGTTGACTCAGGAATATCTTCAACTTTGACTGTGAATGGACTTCTGGCAAGTCCAAATGGGGTGTCAGGTAGATTTGGAAAGTAAGATGAAATTTCGTATGTAAGCATGTGCAAGTCTTCCTTCGCAGAATTATCATCGTAATCCATTTGTCTGGTTCAATGTCATGTTCTTCAAAGAAACCAAGCTGTATAGGCAACATGTAAATTTTATTTTGCCAAAGCTGAAATTAAAATTAAAATGATCGCACATTTTCAGACAAATCGAGGGATGTTGCTTTGGTCCTTGCAGCGATAACTTTAACTCATTCAAGATGGTAAAGATGTCAACCAAGTCAGCTATTTTCTTTAGTTCACTTTTATCACTAAAAAGTACTTTGAACTGCGGTCTTGCTTTCTGATTGAAAAAATTTTTGTGTTCATCCCGAAGGTCAAAAAAACGTTTTAAAACGTGTCCTTTGGACAACCATCTGACTCCAGTATGAAATAGCAAAGCGTTGTTCCGTGCATAAACTCGTTACACAGTTGCGAAAGCAGACGACTGTTTAAGGTGCTCGCCTTTACAAAAATTAACAGAACTGATGACGCTTTTCGTTATCTCTTGTAACTCTTGTGGCAGCGTCTTCGTTGCTAATATTTGCCGATGAATCATACGGTGAGTTCTGATGACTTTTGGTGGCTCATTCAGTACCAAATGTTAAAATCCAGATATGCATCCTAGTATAGCTAGGGCACCATCTGTTCAAACACCACACACTTTGTCCAAACAGATCGTGTGGTAGAAATCCTAGCGCAGCTGGAGCCACATCAGGGCAAACACCAAAACATCCTCTTCCAAAGAGATCTTATGATCTTTCAGAAATAAACCCAACTGTGTCAAATACATCACGTGCAGTGGTTGTCGTTTCAAGAGGTTTGCACCCAGCTTTAAATTCGCCATCATCGAACATAATACCTCACGTAAACTACTAACTGAGAATAGTTTTCAGCGTCTCTTGTTTCATCTAGCTGGATATTGATGGTGACGCAGATTGAATTTCCTGGATGACCTGATCAAGAATGTCAACAGACATGTCATCTCCTCTCCTGAGGACAGTGCCGTTAGATAAGGAAATTGCACTCGGTTTCCAAACAAATTCGCGCGACCCCACATGTTGAGAACCGCTGGTGTACGTGCATGCATATAAACGTACATTTGTACATACACCCCAGGGTTCAACACTCATTGTATCAGAAATGTTTAGCAAATGTATATATATTATAAACATACAGTTATTGGATAAAAATTTTTAAAGCTGTTATTATTATTTTACAGTCTTTCGACGAATATAAAATGTAGACATTGTATTAATATTTAGAAATTATAAAATATTATTTAAAGACAATATAAAATATTAATATACAGCCAATATAAAAATTAATGTAAAGACGTTATAAGATATTAATGTATAGACACTTTACAATATTAATTTAAAAACATTATAATACGAATTTTGTATTCTTTAGAAAATATTAATTAAAGACATTATACAATATTAATTTAAAAACATTATAAATATGTATAAAAAAGCCATTAGAAAATATTAATGTAAAGACAATATTAATTGTCATTACAAAGCCATTAATCAAATATTAATTTAAAATTATTATAAAATTAATGTAAAAATTTTGTAAATATTAATTAAACGACTTGATAAAATGTTAATGTAAAGCTATGTCTGTGATGTTAACGTACATTTTTTAAAAATAGATTTCCTATCACAAATAATGTAAATAAAGCTGTCGTAGATCTGTGTTTGAGCTGTATTTGAGCTGTATTTAAGCTGTATTTGAGGTGCATTTGAGGTGTATTTGAGCTGTATTTGAGCTGTATTTGAGCTGTATTTGAGCTGTATTTGAGCTGTATTTGAGCTGTATTTGAGCTGTATTAGAGCTGTATTGGAGCTGCATTGGAGCTGTATTTGAGCTGTATATTATTAATGTTCCCGTTTCTCAATCCTTTGACAGCCGGGATGTCCTCAATGAAATTGGTCCTGGTCCTTGTGTTGTTCTGCTCAGCAGGACATGTTTCAGGCAAGTCTGGGATTAATTTATGCACTAGTGTCAGTTTTAGTTGAAAAGAATATCCCCATGACATCCACATATTTCTCTTTTTGTAACGACTTAACATAATTTATACATATATATATAGATAGATAGATATAGATATAGATATAGATATAGATATAGATATAGATATAGATATAGATATAGATATAGATATAGATATAGATATAGATATAGATATAGATATAGATATAGATATATAGATATATGTTTAAACCTACTCTTAGAGGCTGTTAATCAATAACATAAGAATATAATGGCACGTCACGTGATTTCACGGCATGTGAACTCATTGATCTATCCGACAGTACCAGAGGCCGTCACTAGCGTCTATTTTAACCTTCGACTTCTCTCTAATGACATCTAATGTTACTCCAGTCTTTTGATTCAAGCTTCAACATAACTTGTTTTACTATTTCATTAATGTATCCAACATTGCTGAGCAATGTATACTCATTGATATATCCGGCATTGCTTAGATTACTTCATCTTTACGTCTTAGAGTTATTAGAATAATTGATTAATTTTTTTTTTACACATTAGTGTTTTGATTTCTATAATAAATGGATTTGTGTAAAAAGAAATGGGACTGTAAGATGAAATGCCATTGCCACATGACATTTCAACACGAGGCTTGACAGCCCAGATGACCTGCCAATCGTTCATTAAATTATGCTTCATTTGTAAGGAAAAATGGCGGAAACTCAAATTCGCCCTGGGCTTGGACAAATGTAGCTACGCCACTTGCTTAAGTCTTGTGTTAAACATATTTAGTTTTGGTTTATGCTTACATTTTGACCCAATCGACCGTGACTTTCCCCACAAAACAGACTCGATTATGTGCTTCCAGTGTGCCTCAACTGGTCCTGAGGATAAGTGTATATGGGACACTGAAGGGCTCATCAACTCCTCGTTAGGCATCAGCCATGGCTACGACAAGGATTGTAACGATGCTTACGAAGCATGGGACAGGTGTATGATAGAAAGCGTTGAATATCAAGGTGAGGACAGGTGTATGATAGAAAATGTTGCATATATATGTGATATATTTCATTACTTCATACTTTTGACTAAATTAAAATCAATGATTAATATCATTTAGTTATTTCATGAGTGTACTCAAGAAAAATACCTACAAGTCTATAAGACTTCCAAACAGAAAAAGGGACCGTTGGCTAAGCAATGTACTAAGGACCCTTATTCCTCTCTAACGTATTGAAGCGATGTTAGGAAAAATTATTTGCCCAAGAATATCCTAATTGTTATGGCGAGTGTTTCAGAATGTCCTATTGTCAGGGCCAGTGTTTCGGAATGTCCAATGTGTTAAGGCCAGTGTTTCGGAATGTCCAATGTGTTAAGGCCAGTGTTTCAGCATGTCCTAAATGTTATGGCTAGTGTATCAGAATGTCCTAAATGTTATGGCTAGTGTATCAGAATGTCCTATATGTTATGGCGAGTGTTTCAGAATGTCCTATATGTTATGGCGAGTGTTTCAGAATGTCCTAAATGTTATGGCGAGTGTTTCAGAATGTCCTAAATGTTATGGCGAGTGTATCAGAATGTCCTATATGTTATGGCGAGTGTTTCAGAATGTCCTAAATGTTATGGCTAGTGTATCAGAATGTCCTAAATGTTATGGCTAGTGTATCAGAATGTCCTATATGTTATGGCGAGTGTTTCAGAATGTCCTAAATGTTATGGCGAGTGTTTCAGAATGTCCTATATGTTATGGCGAGTGTATCAGAATGTCCTAAATGTTATGGCGAGTGTTTCAGAATGTCCTAAATGTTATGGCTAGTGTATCAGAATGTCCTAAATGTTATGGCTAGTGTATCAGAATGTCCTATATGTTATGGCGAGTGTTTCAGAATGTCCTAAATGTTATGGCGAGTGTTTCAGAATGTCCTAAATGTTATGGCGAGTGTTTCAGAATGTTCTATGTGTTATAACCAGTGTTTTTGAATGTCCTATGTGTTATAACCAGTGTTTTTTAATGCCCAATGTGTTATAACCAGTGTTTTTGAATGTCCTATGTGTAATAACCAGTGTTTTTGAATGTCCTATGTGTTATAACTAGTGTTTCAAACAATTTTTTGTAGATGTGTGGCTCAGGCGGTGGGAGGTGGGGGAGAGAACAGGGCGTCTATCAGTTGCTCAGGTTATATATCAGTCAGCCAGGGTATCTATCAGCAGCTCAGGGCATCCATTAGTCGCTCAGGTCATCCATCAGTCGCTCAGGACATTGATCAATCACCCAAGGCATCCATCAGTCATCCAGGGCACCCATCAGTCTATCAGGGCATCCATCAGTCATCCAGGGCGACCATCAGTCACCCAAGGCGTCCATCAGTCGATCAGTGCATCCATCCATCAGTCACCCAGGTCGACCATCAGTCATCCAGGGCGTCCATAAGTCACCCAGGGCGTCCATCAGTCATCCAGGGCGTCCATCAGTCGTTCAGGGCATACATAAGTCACTCAGGTCATCTATCAATCGCTCGGGGCATCTATCAGTGACCCAGGGCAGCTCTCTATTGCTCATGGCATCTCTCATTTGCTCAGGGCATCTATCAGTTGCTTAGGGCATCTCTCAGTTGCTCAGGACGTCCATCAGTCGCTCAGGGCATCTATCAGTCCCTCAGGGCATCTATCAGTTGCTCAGGGCATCTCTCATTGTCTCAGGACATCGCTCAGTTGCTCAGGGCATCCATCAGTCGTTCAGGGCATCTATCAGTCGCGCAGGGCAACTATCAGTTGCTCAGGGCGTCCATCATTCACTCAGGGCGTCCATAATTCACTCAGGGCGTCCATCAGTCACCCAGGGCGTTCATCAGTCGCTCAGGGCATCCATCAGTCGCTCAGTACTTCTATCAGTGACCAAGAACTTCTCTCAGTTGCTCAGGGCATCTATGAGTTACTCAGGGTATCTATCAGTTGCTCAGGGCATCTATGAGTTACTCAGGGTATCTATCAGTTTCTCAGGGCATCTATGAGTTACTCAGGGCATCTATGAGTTAATCAGGGCATCTATCAGTTGCTCAGGGCATCTATGAGTTGCTCAGGGCATCTATGAGTTACTCAGGGTATCTATCAGTTGCTCAGGGCATCTATGAGTTACTCAGGGCATCTATCAGTTACTCAGGGCATCTATGAGTTACTCAGGGTATCTATCAGTTGCTCAGGGCATCTATCAGTTGCTCAGGGCATCTATCAGTTACTCAGGGCATCTATCAATCAACCAGGGCGATCTCTGACTCTATCGCCACCGCCAAACATAAACATAACTTCCTTCGGATTTCGTCAACCCCTTAAGGTACGCCTTTTGCCCCACCTTAGTTACGCCTCTTGAATTTGTATAGTTCAACTAATGTTAACTAACAGGGCTGCAACACCAAGAAAATTACCTACGACAGACAGAACCGTCGTCCTTAGGCAAAGTAATCAATATATGGGTAGTTGGATAGAGGGACGTATGGATAGATAAATAGATGGATGGAAAGATGGATGGATGGATAGATGGATGGATGGATAGATGTATGGACGGATAGATAGATGGATGGATGGATTGATTGATTGATGGATGGATAGATGGATAAATAGCTAGGCAGATTTTGAACACAGTAAACGGTAGATCGTAGCAAACCTTCTTTGCATGAGGGTAACATCTCCCAGGAGATAAAACTTTAACGTGCCTTATAAACAAACTAGTTAACGATGACTTGCGACAGAAGATTATGACACCTTTATACATGTATTAGTGAAATATGTTTTGGGTTAGAATGTTAATTTTGTAACAATTTATTTAACCTTGCGATAAGTTTGTTTCCATTTTTTTAATTGTATTTCACTAACTCAAATAGCATGCATAAAAATAAATACATTTTGTATAATCAATTAATTAAAGGCCTTTTCTCCCCTTCTCTGTAGCGAAGTACGGGTATATTTACTAGTACCGTATAAAGGGAATTGAAATTTGTCTGATCCCATGGACGCTATGTATCTTTATCTCCAGAGAAAGTGACCGTGTTCCATCGAGGTTGCCACGACGGCAAAAACTTTCCCCTCCATTTCAACAACTCCCGCTTCATCAACGTCGCCCCGGACAACGCCACCACCTGTGCGTACGTCACCGCGGTGAAGAAGCTCGTCTGCTACACGTTCTGCATGACCGACTTCTGCAACGGGCCTCAACCGGAAGTCAAGAAGCCGTGCAGGAATGTCACAGAGTACTACTACGACTCGTACTACGACGTGGACCTCAGCGAGGAGTACGAGATTTGTGGCGCCCTGGGGCAGCGTGGGGTCAGTGCGTGGTTGCACGCCCTCGCCGTGATTGTCTGCGTGTTCTCTGTGACATATATGCTGTAGATCGCAAGTGGCTTTATTTAAAACATCTTGGTTTAAGGAGCTGACAGTTGAAAAAAAAAAGATGAATGAAAGGGAGGTAGAATGATGGACGATAAGGTGAGAGAATGCTGGATGACCAGGTGTGAGAATGGTGGATGACCAGGTGAAAGAATTGCGGATGACCAGGTGAGAGAATGGTGGATGACCAGGTGAGAGAATGGTGGATGACCAGGTGAGAGAATGGTGGATGACCAGGTGAGAGAATGCTGGATGACCAGGTGTGAGAATGGTGGATGACCAGGTGAAAGAATTGCGGATGACCAGGTGAGAGAATGGTGGATGACCAGGTGAGAGAATGGTGGATGACCAGGTGAGAGAATGGTGGATGAACAGGTGAGAGAATGGTGGATGACCAGGTGAGAGAATGGTGGATAAAAGGGCTGTAGAATGGTGTATATATAAATATATCATGGTGAGTGAATAAGGGATGATCAGGCAAAGAAAATTATGGATGACCAGTTGAGAGAATGACAGATGTGAGAAGGGTGGACTGTTAGGTGAGGAATTTACATGTGAGATAATAGTTGACGGCCAGGTGAGAGAATGTAGGATGGTCCTGTAGTTATGTGACAGAAGGATGGACCATCCTCACCTGAAGAACTCTTCCTCTAAGCCAGTTGTAAAAAATCAAACAATTATACATGGTTTGAACTGTTGCAGTGGCGTAGCTAGGGTTGGTGTCATCGGTGCGGTAAACCAATGACTGTCCCTCCCCCGACTTCCACGATGAATTTCTTCTTGTTAAAATAAGGCCACAGTATAACAATGACAAGAGCAAAAAAAAATTATGTGAAGGTCAGGTGATAAATGTGTTTAAGAACCGTAACAAGTGCTTAGGATTGCAGATTGGCATCAATGGAAAGCTGTATTTCTCAGGATGTACATAAATAAAGCTTCCTGTTACGAAAGTTACTGTACACTTCAATCGGCGTTGAATCATGATCAAAGTGGTGTTTTTCTGACCAAATAATAGGTCACCTCATTTCTGACGCATCGACCTTGAACTTTTAGTCAAGCACGCACGTGGATTGGTTGCATGTGTGGTAAATTTATGAATGATCGGTTATCCTGTTTTCAAACGGTTGGACCAAGCAGTGTGTGTTCTGTAAATATGCAATTTTTCAATTTGGTGTCAGCCCCCATGAGATGGTGTCACCCGGTGCGGTTTGCAAACACCTCCCCCCCCCCCCTTGAACCCCTTAGCTACGCCACTGTGTACTACCTACTACTCTTTTAATCATATTTGACTTATCAAAATGAAAACGCCACATCTCCCATCTAGCCTCTGACAAAGTAATATCAGATCTTACATATTTATCATATGTGTAACAATAAGCTCACAATCGTAACGTGTACAAAACTGACCCCCCCCCCACACACACACACAAAATGAGTTAATGCAAGCTATCAACATTATAGTTTCATATCAAGATTTAACTGTTCGGTAAATTAAATGATTTGTCTTCTAGCGTGTAAAATACGGAAGGATGCTTTTTTTTTTACAATTTTTGATTTTCTGTGTTTAGAGCAACGATAAGCGTAAGACATTTGTGTACAATTTTTATCATATTCAAATTGTGAGCTTTCCATTACATATAGCATATTTTCTGTTAAAAAATATCCTTATTATTTATAAAAGTATCTGTTTCATTTACATCGTAATATTTATGCTATTTTTGTTTTCATGTTTCTATATTTTTCAACTAATGTATTACATAAGTGATTTCCCTTTCCATATTATCTCATATGTGTATTTCACTTCAGCATTCAAATGTGTATATCCTTCAATTATGTCATCGGTGTTTCTCTCAGACAATTTTATTCGCGGAGGTGGTCGGGGTGGCATTTAATTTTTTCTGATTGTGCTATGGATCTGGTCAGAGGCGCAGCAAAGGGGGAGGGGGGCATGGGGTAAAAAATGTCCCCGGGTGCCAGACTAGCGGGACCGCTAAAAAGGGCGTTGATGGTATTCAACGGGTGAAGATAAAAGGTTTAATAGGGGGTGGCGTAAAATTGAAGCTTGTCATCTGGTTCCAAACACTCTAGATACGCCTCTGCCAGTGGAAATTTAAAAAAAAAAATTATCTTTATCTTTTTTATTTTTTTTGAGGGGGTGGTGTGGTTGTTTTGGTGCTCCGCTGAGCTGTTATTTACTTAATATGGAGGAGATACGGCTTTTTCACAAAACTGTTGAGTCATTATTGGCATTGAATGTAGGGTGGCAAAATCTTGGCCGTCTCAGGGCGGCACTTAGACTAGACACGCCCCAAGAGAAGACTTGCCATCCAAAACGAGTCTAAGCAAGTCAAAAAAAAAAATAATCAAAACAAAATATATAATTAAGTTTAGGCTACATTCAAATCGAATACTTTGGCTACAGAGAGTGGTCATCTGTATTTCCGAAAGTCTTTCTTGCTTTAATGCAGTTTAATAAAACGTAAATTCTTTTTTTTTATTGCGTTTCAACTCGACTGTATTAGAAAATATATATTTTTTGTTTTTTTTCTTTAGGAGAATGAATTCAAAAGTTATAGAATTTCCAATTTAGTTAATATAGGGCGATACATTTTCGTTTTCCTGTTGTACACAATTTTCTCCGGGGGGAGGGGGGGGGTCTTTGAATTTCTCCAGGAGACCATTGCTCCCCCCCCCCCCCCCCATTTTTTTTTTTTTTTCTTTAGGAAAATGAATTAAAAATTTATAGATTTTCCAATTTAGTTAATATAGGGCGATACATTTTCGTTTTCCTGTTGTACACAATTTTCTCCGGGGGGAGGGGGGGGGTCTTTGAATTTCTCCAGGAGACCATTGCTCCCCTCCCCCCACCCCGTTTCCTTGGGAGAAATGCCTGAAATAAAAACCGTTTATCATTAAGATCGATCACTTCTGTCTTTAATTTCTCGAACATTCATTTTATATACTCCCAAATAAACAAAAAATGTATACATAATTTGCCAATGTAGATGTCTTACGCTCGGATTCTAAAGACAATGGTTGTGATTTTATATTATACTAGGGAAATCGAAGTTAAATTGAATCTGATCAAATATATATGCATTGCATTTATGCAATGATGTGTAATCTTTATTAACATGTATTATATTTTATACATTAGCAATAAATTTAATGTAGACATACAAAATGATTTTAATTATTTCTCTGAATGTTGTTACAATCTTATGTCTGATGTACATTATGTGTTTCAATGTGTTATGACCTTCTGATAGAAGTTCTGTGTTTCAATATGTTATGACCTTCTGATAGAAGTTCTGTGTTTCATACCAATAAAAACACATGTACACATTGTTGCAGTTAGAAATAAAAATGCACATAAAAGGTATCAAGATTTAGAATGTGATAACCGGCACTCTTTTTAACAAATATTTTTTTTTAATTACCATACTGGAAATCTTGTTTCACTATGTTTTCATTACCCTATTTATTTATTAATTTATTTATAACATATCGCTGCAAGGTTCACTTTGCATTTATTTAAATGTGGTCGTGTCTTGAAAACACTTCAGAACCTGTTGACCAAAAATCCTGCGATGATCTCTAGTTCCGACACAAGATGCCACGCTCATATGACAACGGCACTTCCAACTGTGGTACCGGTACGTGAAAGCAGTAAATATAGTAGTTGTACTAGTATGTTCGTTGTTTTTTTAGTTTGCTATTTGGGATGGAATGCTGTTTGAACGTATGTGTTTGTTGTATTAGTATGTACGTTGTACCAGAAATGTCGTTGTACCATGATGTTGGTGTTGCCCAAACAGGTTCCTTCGCGGAGTAATGTTACCGCAATCACTCTGTGGAACGTGTTCGAGAGCTTGCCCGATGTCGACAGAGCGTGCACGATGTCGACAGAGCGTGCACGAAGTCGACAGAGCTTGCACGATGTTGACAGAGCTTCCCCGATGCTGACAGAGCTTGCCCGATGAATATTTTATTGTAATATATTAAAGGGGGGCGTAATGTCTCTTATCTTAGTGGAATTGTGGGAGCTATACAAGTTACGGTGTCATCCATGTAACAAAGAAAATGATGGATACAATTTCTGGTAGCATGGATAGATGGATGAAGCTTGGCTAGATGTGAGGATTGTTTGATGAGCCAATGGTAATATGATTGAATGATTGAAATGAATTATTGAAATGAATTCTTGAAATGAATGATTGCAATGCATGATTGAAATGAACGATTGAAATGAATGATGGCATTGAAGGATCTGTGGATTTGCTTGTCAAAGGATGGATTGATGAATGACATTTGGGTTGCGTGATTTAATTGATAATGTAAAGGATGATAAATATATGGATAAATCAGTGTTTCACTTAAATGGATAATTAGTGATATTGCTTGTAATGTAGCTTAGTAGTACTCCTTACAACAAATGGTATATAATTCAATTGTATACTTTATTGATTTTTCTATTTTAGAGTTTAGGATATTCAATCGACCAGTGAGTCATGCTACTAAACGAACAAAAAAATTTACTCTGTAACGAAATGGTTGGGGGTATTATTAGGATGGGTGTCCTATACTTTAAGAATGGTGACAAAATATCTTCCTAGTAAAATGGTTGTCCTATACAAGTGATTGTTGTGTGCATTGTCTTACAAAAGAAGTGATTGTTGTGTACATTGTCTTAAAAAAGAAGTGATTGTTGTGTACATTGTCTTACAAAGAAATGATTGTTGTGTACATTGTCTTACAAAAGAGGTGATTGTTGTGTACATTGTCTTACAAACGAAGTGATTGTTGTGTACATTGTCTTACAAAAGAAGTGATTGCTGTGTACATTGTCTTACAAAAGAAGTGATTGTTGTGTACATTGTCTTACAAAAGAAGTGATTGATGTGTACATTGTCTTACAAAAGAAGTGATTGTTGTGTACATTGTGTGAAATGTGTTACTATAAAAGTGAATGTTGCGTGCAGTGTGTTACAAAAGAAGTGATTGTTGTGTCCAGTGTGTAAGTAAGAATTGATTGTTGTGTGCAATTTATTAATAAAGAAGTGATTGTTATGTGCAATATCTTACAACGTAAGTGATTGTTGCGTGCAGTGTGTTACAAAAGAAGTGATTGTTGTGTGCAATATCTTAAAAAAGAAGTGATTGTTGTGTCCAGTGTGTAAGTAAGAATTGATTGTTGTGTGCAATGTGTTAATAAAGAAGTGATTGTTATGTGCAATATCTTACAACGTAAGTGATTGTTGTGTCCAGTGTGTTCAATGTGTTACTAAAGAAGGGATTGGTGTGTGCATTGTGTGCAATGTGTTACTAAAGAAGGGATTGGTGTGTGCATTGTCTTACAAAAATAGTTATTGCTGTGGGCAGCGAACAAGCAGGTACATTCATAAAAACCAGGGCTGCAACCGAAAAGAAAAACTTGTTATCTTTCCTTTGCGGTCCGTGAAAAAACTATTCATTCTTTATTCTTATTTAATTCTTAATAGCTTTTCCCTGTACCATTTGCTTTTGGCCCGCACAAGTACTGACCTATTTTCTATTCGGCCCGCACAAGTTTTTCGTTAAGTTTCACGGCCCGCCTTACATTTTGAGTTGTGCAGGCCTGCCGTAGGATCATGCAATATTATTCCCCTTTGCCTAGGACAACATTGTTTAGCATGCTAATGATAAATCAAAATGAATACCACAAATGAATGAATTGAATAAAACTAGGGATCTCAAATTTTATTTTTGAACAAAATTAAAACAAAACTAATATTAATATTAACTTTCCCGCGGATTTTCTTCCTCAAAACAATTAACATTTGCCCTGGGCTTAATTGCAATTTTATTTTTGGAAATAAATGACGAATAGGCCATCAATCAGTTGTGAGCCGTTTTCGCAGAGCATTAGTCACTTAACATCTGATGACAGCAAGTCGTCGAGCAATAAAGAAAATCGGATTGCCAGCCAGAAAGTCTGACTTCTGGTAGATGACCGAAGACCTCAATAACTTTAGGCCGAAACCAAAATTGAACCGAAATTTAAACGAACCTAGGCCGAAAGGGATCAAATAGCAACTTTCGGCGCAGAAATCGAAGCCCAAGCCAAAATAATAATTTCAGTTCGGACATTCTTTGAAAAAACTGAAAAGTGGTTGATTGAATATAATGATGTGCCGAGCTCATGGCTACGATAGACCTGCCACAATGTCTGGAATTATTGATGGTTTACAAGCACTGCTTTCCCGATATCTGTACTCATGAAGTTTCAATTAACATTTGGTGTCAAAATACTTATCTTTAACATTTATCATTTGTAGCATTATATTCGTACTAATGAGAATTACTTCTTTTTCTGCATCCACTCAAAGATTAGATGTTTTAATTGAATCCACTCATAGATTAGTTGTTTTAATCGAATCCACTCATAGATTAGATGTTTTAATTGAATCCACTCATAGATTAGATGTTTTAATCGAATCCACTCAGAGATTAGATGTTTTAATCGAATCCACTCAGAGATTGAATGTTTTAATCGAATCCACTCAGAGATTGCATGTTTTAATCGAATCCACTCAGAGATTGAATGTTTTAATCGAATCCACTCAGAGATTGAATGTTTTAATCGAATCCACTCAGAGATTGAATGTTTTAATCGAATCCACTCAGAGATTGAATGTTTTAATTGAATCCACTCATAGATTGAATGTTTTAATCGAATCCACTCATAGATTAGAAGTTTTAATTGAATCCACTCATAGATTAGATGTTTTAATCGAATCCACTCAGAGATTAGATGTTTTAATCGAATCCACTCAGAGATTGAATGTTTTAATCGAATCCACTCAGAGATTGAATGTTTTAATCGAATCCACTCAGAGATTGAATGTTTTAATTGAATCCACTCATAGATTGGATGTTTTAATCAAATCCACTCATAGATTGGATTTTTTAATTGAATCCACTCATAGATTAGATTTTTTAATCGAATCCACTGAGAGATTGAATGTTTTAATCGAATCCACTGAGAGATTGAATGTTTTAATTGAATCCACTCATAGATTAGATGTTTTAATCGAATCCACTGAGAGATTGAATGTTTTAATCGAATCCACTCATAGATTGAATGTTTTAATCGAATCCACTCAGAGATTAGATGTTTTAATCGAATCCACTCAGAGATTGAATGTTTTAATTGAATCCACTCATAGATTGGATGTTTTAATCGAATCCACTCATAGATTGGAAGTTTAATCGAATCCACTCGTAGATGTTTTAATCGAATCCACTCATAGATTGGATGTTATGATTGAACACACCGGAATGTAAATCAACCATGTTAACAATACGCTGAAAATTAATCTGAAACTTTGAAAGCTACATCTTAAATATTATGTATATTTTTTGACAATAGCTATCACTTCAATAAATAAAATTATTTTCCAAGAGCCGACCTTGATGCTTACCATAAATTTATTTATATATAAAAAACCCTTATTTATATATAAATTAAACACTTATTTTTATATAAATTAAACACTTATATAATGCAAAGTTGTGTCAAGACATTAAAGAGTGAGTTTTAAAATTATCATAAATCTGAAATGTTTTCTCCATTATATGATCGAATAAAAAGTCTCTTTAAAGTCAAATTTATTATGCAGACCGGTTTATATAGATATTTATGTACAAAGTTGTGCTGATATTAATCAAGTGTTATTTAACGATTTTGATGTCATCGATTGAAGGAAAATTGACTTTTATGAAACGGTACATGAAACGATGTTATACAAAATTATAACTGGGGCAACTGCTGATGGTTAGATGTTAATAGGGCAACTGGTGATGGTTAGATGTTAACAAGGGCAACTGGTGATGGTTAGATGTTAACTGTGGCAACTGGTGATGGTTATATTTAACTGTGGCAACTAGTGATGGTTTGATGTTAACTGGGGCAACTGGTGATGGTTAGATATAACTGGGGCAACTGGAAATGGTTAGATGTTAACTGTGGCAACTGGTGATGGTTAGATGTTAACTGCGGAAACTGGTGATGGTTAGATGTTAACTGTGGCAACTGGTGATGGTTTGATGTTGACAGGGGAAATTGGTGATGGTTTGATGTTGACAGGGGCGCTTAGTGATGGTTTGATGTTGACAAGGGCAATTGGTGATGCTTAGATGTTAACTGGGGCGATTGATAATGTTTAGATGTTAACTGTGGCAACTGGTGATTGTTAGATGTTAACTGGGGCCATTTCTGATGGTTAGATGTCAACTGGGTCCACTGGTGATGGTTAGATGTTAACTGGGGCCACTGGTGATGGTTGGATGTTAACTGGGTCCACTGGTGATTGTTAGATGTTAACTGGGGCCACTGGTGATTGTTAGATGTTAACTGGGGCCATTTCTGATGGTTAGATGTCAACTGGGTCCACTGGTGGTGGTTAGATGTTAACTGGGGCCACTGGTGATTGTTGGATGTTAACTGGGTCCACTGGTGATTGGTAGATGTTAACTGGGGACACTGGTGATGGTTAGATGTTAACTGGGTCCACTGGTGATTGTTAGATGTTAACTGGGGCCACTGGTGATTGTTAGATGTTAACTGGGTCCACTGGTGATTGTTAGATGTTAACTGGGTCCACTGGTGAGTGTCAGATGTTAACTGGGTCCACTGGTGATTGTTAGATGTTAACTGGGGCCACTGGTGATTGTTAGATGTTAACTGGGGCCATTTTGGATGGTTAGATGTCAACTGGGTCCACTGGTGGTGGTTAGATGTTAACTGAGGCCATTGGTGATGGTTGGATGTTAACTGGGTCCACTGGTGCTTGTTAGATGTTAACTGGGGACACTGGTGATGGTTAGATGTTAACTGTGGCAACTGGTGATGGTTTGATGTTGACAGGGGAAATTGGTGATGGTTTGATGTTGACAGGGGCCATTAGTGATGGTTTGATGTTGACAAGGGCAATTGGTGATACTTAGATGTTAACTGGGGCGATTGATGATGTTTAGATGTTAACTGTGGCAACTGGTGATTGTTAGATGTTAACTGGGGCCATTTCTGATGCTTAGATGTCAACTGGGTCCACTGGGTGATGGTTACATGTTAACTGGGGCCACTGGTGATGGTTGGATGTTAACTGGGTCCACTGGTGATTGTTAGAAGTTAACTGGGGCCACTGGTGATTGTTAGATGTTAACTGGGTCCACTGGTGATTGTTAGATGTTAACTGGGTCCACTGGTGATGGTTAGATGTTAACTGGGTCCACTGGTGATAGTTAGATGTTAACTGGGTCCACTGGTGATTGTTAGATGTTAACTGGGACCACTGGTGATTGATAGATGTTAACTGGGTCCACTGGTGATTGTTAGATGTTAACTGGGGCCACTGGTGATTGTTAGATGTTAACTGCGGCCACTGGTGATTGTTAGATGTTAACTGGGTCCACTGGTGATTGTTAGATGTTAACTGGGTCCACTGGTGATTGTTAGATGTTAACTGGGGCCACTGGTGATTGTTAGGTGTTAACTGGGGCCACTGGTGATTGTTAGATGTTAACTGGGGCCACTGGTGATTGTTAGATGTTAACTGGGGCCACTGGTGATTGTTAGGTGTTAACTGGGGCCACTGGTGATTGTTAGGTGTTTTCTTGTTAAAGCATCCGAGGTTTTTTGTTGTTGTTGTTGTTGTCTTGTGAGAGCATCCATCGTTTTGAAGTAGGGCAAACATTTTTTTATGTGAATGGTCACCTGAAAAATGAAAACGAATCAAATGATAAAGTGTTCTGTTTGTTTTTATTCGAAGATATCATACACATTTTTTTTTTTAAAACTCCATTTGATGTTTGTATGAAAATTTTAAAAGATAAATTAAATATAATGTTCATGGGCGCTAGGGGTTGAATTATTTAGTTGAAAATTAAATTATACACAAAAAAAAAATTCAATAATACGATTAGAGACCGACCGAGAGTGATTCTCTGATTTTGGCCGAAACCGAAACTAGACCGAAAGTTAAAAATGACTTTAGGGCCGAAACCGAAGCCGAGACAATTAGATATTTTCAAATTCGTCTACGGATACGTTTTTCATACAATGAAAAATGATCGTGGAAAGTATCAAAATGTTTATTGATTTTATTTAAAAACTGAGATCATCGTGGGTTTTAATAGAAAAACATCCGCTCCATACTGTGACGTTTACCATTGGAATTAAAACGTAATTTTAAATTTGTTAAAAACGTATTTAAAAGTAGTATGATAAGAGAAACATTTGACGGGGAAGGAAAAGGGGGGGGGCGGCAAATTCTTGTTATATAATTACAACGCTACCTTTTTCGGCTGAGACGTAAAATAAACCGAAAGTTAACTTTTAACTTTCAACTGATGCCAAAACTACGCTGAAAATGATCAAATTGCAACCGAAACAGAAATTCGGTCCGTCTCTAAATACGTTTGTTATATAGAAGACGTGTTTACGTCACTTTACCCGTACCGTGAACTCTGTTTGACCCCAAAATTACGCTGTGTTCTTATTGGGCGAGACCTATTTCCTTTGATCTTGGCCGTTGTTTACTACCACTACCAACTAAAAATAATGAATATGTTCTAATAGAATTTTTCGGAAAGTTCGGGGATGGACAAAAAAAGTAAACAATATTTATGTAAAATTATTGAGTTAACATTATGTCTTGAGTAGTTTACTGTCCTCTGTTCTTTGTGATATTTTCATTTCTACTGTTAGATGAAGAAGGCTTTATGCCGAAACGTCCTTATCTTTTTGTCCTGTTCTCTAATTCAAGCTTCCACATACCTCGTTTTGCTATTTCATTCATTTACTGGGCTTGAATGCAGTCCTTTAATTTACATTGATACCAGAGAAGGATGCCTTATGAACATGTTGATACCAGAGAAGGGTGCCATACGAACATGTTGATACATGAGAATAGTGTCACAAAAGTAGGTTGGCATTTAGTCAAGATACGCCACTGACAACAATGTGTTTCTATACCTTTCTGCTACTTTAACTTTCGCTGCTTCCATAAATAAATATTCCAATATAAATTGTACATTGGAACTTTTTAAACTGTATATTCTTATTGATTTTAAAGTAAGAAATGGTTTACATTTATTTCACTTGATTATCTGTGCAGGCAAAAACAGGGACAAGTGAGAAAAAAACGGAGTATTTGTCAGTACTGACTTAAGACTTAGGATAACAATCAAACTATTTTCCATTTTTAACTTCTGATAATTGTCGTGTATGAAAGAAAGAAAGTAGTTTGCTTGTATCTTTGAGACGTTGAGTTCTCAGCTTGTATCTTTGAGACGTTGAGTTCTCAGCTTGTATCTTTGAGACGTTGAGTTCTCAGCTTGTATCTTTGAGATGTTGAGTTCTCAGCTTGTATCTTTGATGCGTTGAGTTCTCAGCTTGTATCTTTGATGTGTTGAGTTCTCAGCTTGTATCTTTGATGCGTTGAGTTCTCAGCTTGTATCTTTGATGCGTTGAGTTCTCAGCTTGTATCTTTGATGCGTTGAGTTCTCAGCTTGTATCTTTGATGCGTTGAGTTCTCAGCTTGTATCTTTGATGCGTTGAGTTCTCAGCTTGTATCTTTGATGCGTTGAGTTCTCAGCTTGTATCTTTGATGCGTTGAGTTCTCAGCTTGTATCTTTGATGCGTTGAGTTCTCAGCTTGTATATTTGATGCGTTGAGTTCTCAGCTTGTATCTTTGATGCGTTGAGTTCTCAGCTTGTATCTTTGATGCGTTGAGTTCTCAGCTTGTATCTTTGATGCGTTGAGTTCTCAGCTTGTATCTTTGATGCGTTGCGTTTTTTCCGATTGTACCTTTGAGGCAATGAGTTCTCTGCTTTTATTTTTATCATTGCGTTTTCTGACTCTATCTTTGAGACTGTTATGTAGGACGTGTTTGCGTCACATTTCCACTCTGTATAGCCCAATCTAGCAGACGCGTTCGAGTTGTGCGTGGCCTATTTCCCTTTCATCTTGCGTGTTTACTGCCGCTGCCAACTGAACATTGTTCTCATAGTATCTTGTAGAATTTTCGCGATTGGACTAAAAAAGTAAACAATGTGTAAGGCTTTTCTGGATGCTTCGATAGACCCACTATATAAATAATGGGATTTAGAGATTGTGGGGTATGGATCGATAGATATTTTTTTTCACTTCATGAGACAAGTGTATTATTCTTTGTGTACGCATATGTGTTTATTAGCATTCGTCATTGTATCTTATTTTTATGGCACATTGTACTAACTGTGTACAGGTACAATACTTCCCGTACTCTGTAAGTTGATGATTGTAATTACATTTCTTTTATTTTGTAATTATAGTAATTCTTAAATAATTCTTATTAGTTGTAATTGGTACTGTTTTGAGTGTCGTATGTTTGATATTGTAATTCTTTATGGTATCGTCCTCTGGTAGGGACTAATAAGAACGAGCCAATAACTTAAGCTAAGAGATTAAGTTCTCACTATAGAAGGCAGTGCGTAGCAGAGACTTGTGTTTCTCGACTTGTATCTTTGAGGCGGTGATTTCTCTACTTGTATCTTTGAGGCGGTGATTTCTCTACTTGTATCTTTGAGGCGGTGATTTCTCTACATGTATCTTTGAGGCGGTGATTTCTCTACTTGTATCTTTGAGGCGGTGATTTCTCTGCTTGTATCTTTGAGGCGGTGATTTCTCTACTTGTATCTTTGAAGCGGTGATATCTCTGGTTTTATCACTGAGACCGATAATCGGAAATTCAATACCTACCAATTACATCTTTAACTGCACACTACGTATAGATTGCCCACAAGGTTTTCCAGCTGTCCTATTAAGGCATGCAGTGAATGTCTCAACGTGATCAACTATCTTACACATATGGTACAACATTGATTCACCTACTTAAACATTTACTCATTGTACCAGTCATGTTTGACACTTTCATATTGGCAATAAACTGACCTTAATGAGCTAGAATTCTCAACAATTCATGTTGCTCTCATGTCGCATCCAATAAGTTTGGACTCTCCTTATAAAAAAACCCACACCGTTCAAGTCCAAATATTGTTACAGATATTGACACCAGAATATCGAACATGAACTGACATTTCAAATATTGGCACAACTTTGATCCACTTTGTGTTTATTGCTGCGTAAAGAAAACTAAGTTATTGGACTATAGTTTATTTTTATTACACAGATTGGCGTGGCACGGCACGCGTGCCAGACATGGCACGAATGGATAAATATCAATGACACGCGTTGAAGAAAAGGTTTAAAATATATTAAATCTCTTTAAAATGTTCTTCTCTCAATAAATACTTAAAGGTTGTCACGCTGTTTGTAACAGAAATAATACTTTGGTACAATGTAACTAAAGTGTTGCCGGTACCTTGAATAACCAATCACTTGCACACACCATAAAAGCACTCGCACACACCATACCAAACACGCACACCCCATGCCAAACATGCACACACCATACCAAACACGCACATCCCATACCAAACACATGCACACACCATACCAAACACGCACACCCCATACCAAACACGCACACCCCATACCAAACACGCACACCCCATACCAAACACGCACACCCCAAACCAAACACACACACCCCACACCACACACACACACACCCCATACCAAACACGCACACCCCATACCAAACACACACACCCCACACCAAACACGCACA